>JAQIWI010000230.1:0-47831 GCA_034698825.1 Deuterosminthurus bicinctus | reverse complement strand
TTTTTCCTCCTCCATCCACACCTCTTCATGTCAAACGGCATTACCTCTATCATTACGAATTATCAACATTATTCCCATTGATTCATAGTTAGCTAGCAGACTAATGGGAGCTCGGATGAAAGCCATTCTCCACATGTACATGATGCTAATGCTTCACTTATTTACTTCGTCACCATTGCTCCTTCTTTCGGCCTCCCAGCCATTTGCTTAGTCCGTATCGTCGTGTACATAACTTAAACACGACAAAACGAGATACCCTCACTCATTCACTCACATCATCACCACTCCTATCATATTCAATTCAATTCTAGCAAAAAATGCACACATTGGGAGACGACAGGGACAGAGTCAGTCAGAGAAAAAAAAGAGACAACAAACCTTTTGCCACATGAAAAGACCTTAAAGCAGCTCCCTGCCCTCCTCCATGTTTTATTAATCTTATCATTTTTCTCAGGACGACGACATCCTTTATCATCAAACATATACACACACAGAGACAACAACGGCTGATCTACGGACAAAATTGTAACCTTTATTGTTGCTAAGAATTTACCAGCTACGTCAATTCTACAGTGTTCATCAGAATCAGAAGACTTCCGTGGGGCAGCCCACGGCAGTATACAAGCACCCTTTCAGCAAAACTTCATCACCACACAAATCACAGCAAAAAGGACCATACTCAAAACACAAACACGCATTCAAACTTCACACATGCACACTTCTCACTTTATAGTATGAAAGAATGAAGACAGACAGAGACTCACATTAAAATCAAAATCATTCACTATATGGTCAACTGGCTCCGCAGTGACAGTAAAAATATAATGCAATAAACAGCAAATAGCATCGACGATGGCGGGAAGCCACAAGCCAAATGATTGCGGCCTCGTGGTCGGTCGTCCTTTTACAAGTAAAGGCATCGCTTCACATTTATTCCAATAATAATTTAATTATCTCTCCACATTAGATTTTCGGCGAAAAGAAAAAGGCACAGTGCTCCACCCCCTGCTGCTTCGTACCAAGACAAACAAGAGCAACGGGAACGGGATGCCGAATACTCCACATGTAGTAAAAGTCCTGCACCCAATGACCCACACCCATTCACTGTACTATATAACGCACATTCGAATGACAATGGTCTCTTCCCCACATCAATTCCTATACAAACTGTGAATGTAATGAATACAAAATCCTTATTATTATTACTTGAGTCATTGCTGCAATTTCTGGTGGAGGATCCAACCGACCGAAGCGACAGTAGCGGGAATGGCAGCTGGAATCAGCAATGTGATTTCGCCGCATTAAAAAAAACTTCCTCACTCACTCACTCTCAGTCAAGCCATTCACGTTCATTGAGAAACAAAATTTAGTTTTTTTCAGTCTGTCTGTCTCTCTCTCTCTCACACAGGCTGTCTATCTCTCGCTCCATACCACTGATCAAGTACACATCAACTACATACATAAATGCAATCCCCTTCCCACATACAAGTCTCTCTCAAATCCACATTACAAACACACACACGCACACACATTTCAATGTACTCACATATTATCACCGTCCTAGTGCCACACACACCAATGCGCAGTCTGCATATACATATATAGGGACAACGTCGACGACGCCATACTTCACAACAGCAGCAGCAGCACTACACTTATTCACCCTTATTATTACTAATACGTATACATGAATCACGGGGTAATCTGTGTGAGTACGCACATGTGTGCGTAAATTCGTCTCTGTGTAATAATAAGTGCGTGAGTGCATATACAAACAGCTCGGTTGGAACGTGTATTATGGAGGGAACCCTGAGGGAAACTGGTAACTTTAACTACTTGAAGAACTCTAAAAATCTTGACTTCAACTCTCCTCCTCTTCTCCTTCTCTCTCTCTCTCTCTCTCTCTCACACACACACACACACACACACAAAATAGTAACACAAGAGGAAGAAATTTTATCATTTTTTCCATCCATTAAAAAAACTTCTCAGCATTATTATTATGTACTATCCTCACGACTCCAAAGTAGTACGGCCCTACCTAAGCACGCTACCTCCACCGCCCGGGTAACCCTGGAACTGTTAACTTGAACTCCACTTGTACCACATCCCACAGGCACAGGAATAACATACATACTAAGTACTACATAAAAGCCCTGCCATCAAAAGCCAGAGTTTAACCCTTTGACTCCCCTTTGAATAACCAAATTCTCCTCTCTTATTCCTCCTCTCATCATACATGTTGTCCTTTCCCTCGCCCACTTCTTCGCCTCATCCTCATCATCATCATCATCAACAACAACAACCTCACTGGACAAGAGCAACGTTGGGTTGGGAGCAAGAAGAAGAAGAAGACCAAGATGAGCATAAGAAAGACGACGACGATGCGGACGGAAAAGACTTGAAGCGGAGGAGGGCTCCTGCTCTTCCATCAAACAGCAAGAAGATGAGCTTATGCAGCACATAAGCAAAGCAAGCTGAAACCTGGGCATGGACTTCAGCCATGTAAAGCAAAGCCCTTGGATAAGACGACGGCGACCATGTGATACGAGCCGCACTCATTCTCCAGTACACAGTAGCGCTCCTTCCTTCCTTCATGTGTACCTTATACAGCATTCTTCTCTCCAACATTACACCTTGATTTCTAAAGCCCGGCTCCACCCATAAAAATTTACCCTCTCTCTCTCTCTCTCATATGACCCTACCGCCAAGGGATGTCAAGCGCACAAACGGGTTAAAATCACTGGGAAATAAATCCGCTCATAGTCCCCTTTAACAATCCCTCCATCCGTTTGTCTTCATTGAGCCTGATAATATAACGTCGCTATTACTCCTGGCCATTGAACTGGCTGGCAGCCAATTTTGGAAAAATGTTAACTGCGTCAAAATTCTATGTCGTCGTCGTCCAGAACGACGAGGACGAGGAGGATCCTTGTGAAGGGAGAGGGAGGAGGAGGAGAGACAGAGAGTTGAGAAAAAGGAGAAGGAAAAAAATCCGTACATACATGAAGAACACAAGACAGGGACGACTGACTTTCAGAAGGAGAGTGAAGAAAAAGTCCTAAAAATCTGCTATACAAGACTTTCACAGACATGTACACAGACAGACACAGACACACACACATGTGAGTGAGTGAGCAGGACCCAAAAAAGAAGAAGAAACCCAATAGCATTTCTTGGTCGCCGTCATTCACAATTAAATTCAATACACAATCGGATTTCAACAAATAATACGTCCGCTACCATACTAAACGAGTAGCATAATAGTTGGGAAAACAAGGGACTTTATAGGGCTATCCCATCCATACACACAGACACACACACACAGCAACCCCCTCGTGACAATATCCTTCCTACATTAGCCAGAAGACTGACATTTGGTCTGCTGCCAGGATTTCTGAGCTGGAAAGGATTGCTTCTCTCTCTGTCTCTCCCATTCCTTCCATCCTCCTCCTACTACAACAAGAGGAGGACCATACAGTATAGAATTCTCCGCATAGCACTCCACTTGTTAACCTATCTAGGTGCGCGGAGACACACAGTAGTAATTTCATTGAATCAATTGTAACCTTTTTTTAGCCTGAATACAAATTACTCCTATCATATTTCATTAGTCTCGTGCAGTCAGTGAGCAGAAAGAGCGAGTGAGAGAGAGAGCGAGAGAAAAACAAGAATTTTCTTACACTTGACAGCAGCCACTCACTCTTTTCTATATACACGCACTTCCTCAGCATATAGAAACTCTGGAGAGAGAGATATACATACGGATATCAAAAATAAATATTTACAGCGGCAACAGCCGTCCAGAATTTTAACAATAATTGCACAAGGAGCACGTACAAACACACAGAATTTCATTCTACTCCAGTCTCCCTACAGTAGTACACACGCACACACCAACGCACCGCTTCAGCTTTACTTCTTCATCCGTACGCTTAAATTCCACCCAAAATCCAAACGGTAGCAATAATTCCATCGTCTATTTCTCTCTCGCTCTCTCTCTCTAACTGTCACACATTTTTTGGAGAGAGGGCAAGCCCTGTTTTAAAATCCTCTCTCGCTCTCCGTACTATATTACATCGGAATGTTGTGCGCTTAGCCATGCCTAATTCTCTAGCAAATAAAACAAGCTTCCGCAGCAAACAAAAAGAAATCTTTTGTCACATGTAACGATTAATGATGGAGGAAAGAGCAAGAGAGAGAGAGAGAGCAAAAGCAGTGTGCTACTATGCTGCTGCTCATGATCAGGTACAGATCTCATGGTATACAGATGACTGAATTATTTACTTACCATTGCTTTCCCTTATTGTTTCCCAACCTGAGTATTATAGGGACCACCAGGAGGAGTAGCACAGAAGGACTGCCAGCATGGTATCACCCCAACTTATTTCATCATTCTTTCCCAATTGATCACATCACACTAACTGTCAAGTCCCACCATTTCAAAGCTACTCGTCACTTGTCATAGTTTGTCTGTTTCTATCTCGCTCTCACTCTCTTTCTCTCTCTCTGTATACTTCCAAAGTGAAAAAGGATATAACACCATCACTCACACACATACGCCTAAACACACAGACATACGCAACTTGACCCTTGACTCGTAAGCCAATAATATTGTAACTACTCTGCTGGTGTGCATGTGAGCACATGAAAGTGTGAGAGGATATAATATATAGAAGAAGAAGACCGATTCCATCCAGCTTGACGTGTTTGCTGCTGGAACAATGATTAGCTGAATGAAGCCCCGCACACGCCAGCCATTACGTACGTTATGAACACACGCGTTCTCTCTCTCACTCGCCTCACACCTGCTCCTGTTTAACTCCAACAAACTCATTTCCCCTTGCCATACAGCTCACACTATTGCCCTATACCTCTCTCTCACTCTTTCTCCCTCCTATTCCCTCGCACACGCCGAGCAAACGGAAAAGGATCAGTGAGAAAATACATAACATTTCCCTCCATCATGTACAGTCCAATACAGACACACTGTAATAGATTTTTGGTCCACTCTGTCTGCCCTTTTTCTCCCTCAATGTAATAATATGGAGGGAGAAAAAAGAGGCGTAGAAAAATCACACTCACTCCCGCCAGTCAGTCAGGGTTTCCCATCGTCATCATCGCACATGCACTCACACACACACACACACACACACACACACACACACACACACACACACACACACACACACACACCACACCACTACGGTCAGCGCAAACGTCCGGGAGCAAGATAAATAATATGCACTGGTGAATTTGTCCATGTATGTGGACAAGCAGCTAGGATGCTAGCAATCCCAATGAAATTATAGAACCAACAGACTGTGTTGCTATGAGATTAAAATAGGGACGCGACTGGAAAAGTGGACAAAACTAGTAACATTATAGCACAGTACTAGTGCCATGATCAGCAAGTATATATCCAGGAGCAGTAGACAGAAACAAACTAACATGGCAAGTCCATCTGACTAAGCTGCATACAGGCGTAAGTGATCAGATCCTCTCTCTCTCTCTCTCTCTCTGTGTCTACTCTCAACAGAGGTTGTAAGCATCTAACACGGGCCTTCTACACATTCACAAATAGACGAATCACACACACACACTCACACACATTCACACGCACCCATTTTAGCATAGTCGTCTGCGGTTTCCATTTCTCTAATAGCCACAAGTTTGACACAACTTGTTTACGAAATAAACTCTTCAATTAGTTCCTGCACAAATGGAGACATGTGCTATAGGGAGAGAGAATGGCGAGGCTAATGAAACTCTCTCTCTCATTCCCTAGGGACACGGGAGGTGAGTGAGGAAATTCCTGCCCCGGGCTCTAATAAGGCATCTTAACTGACCCAAATGTCACATCCAATCCTTATCCATTCCTCGTGTCATCATTCTCCTCCTTCTCATCATGAACAAGACCAACAACAAAAACTCTGTCATCCTCTGAGCACTCTGAACAACACACAATTCTCCACCAACCATTACTATTATACTATATACTCCTTTCTCTTGACATTTTCCAAACATGGCACGCATACATAAGACACATGCACGCACGCACGCACACACACACACACAACCATCTGGATATTCACATACAATACTAGAACAGCATCCACTCATTTCCACGGACATTCATCGAATTCTTCCCTCAAAATGGCAATTCGTCCCATATTGTGATTCTGCTGGTGGCAGCAAGCCATGTCTTCCTCCCTCCATGAAATCCTATATATTCATAAGAATCACATACACTAAGACAGACACAGGCAGACCGACAAACAGTCACTCAGAAAACATATTAGGGGCCGAGGGAGAGAGACAGAGAAAGGGAAAACTCAAACCTTTCGTCCTTCCTTCCCTTCTGTATACTACAGAAGAGAGAGGCAGAGAGAACATCTGGATCCTGTACATTAACACATATTGTACGCTGTGCTACCATATCTGTTTCTAGTACTTCCAAATGTTTGATACATTCAAGCGCTAGCTCCTCACATCCATCCTCCCTGCTGCATGTATAGTATGCGGGTGAACGGAGGCCAAGTCAAAAGACATGTCGTCCCCATAATACTACACCGTCCTTCTCTCAACTCAGCCCATATGTTCGTCATACATCCTTCCGCTCTCATCTTTTTCTTCTTTCAGCCAGCCACGTCCGTCATCTTCGTCTTGTTCTTCTTCCTCATCCTCATCCTCTTCTTCATCTTATTTGCACAACTCATCATCATGGTCAATAATGAACATCAACACTTCACCTTTTCATGCAAAATCCCTCCCGGGTCCACAAGTACAACAATTTGATTGACACGTATACCCAGCGGCGTTCATCCCTCTAGTGGCATCTCCTCTATACATAACATTCACCCACAGTCCACATCACATACCTTATAAACACGCACCCTTCACACAAGCTCACACACACACACACATTACACAAAATAAAATCCTATATACTTCCCCCATGGAGCAGCAGGCGGCTTCTACCGGGAGATCCGCATCATTTACTTTCCTTCCTCATTCACACACACAAACACACACGCACTTACACTCTCATCATCCACTCTTATCAACCTCTATACACAAGAAGAAGACAGCAAGCAGCAGCAGCATTTGGATTTATCATTTCATAATCGCCATTCCCTTTCACTTTCATCCATTAACAACCTCCGTCATTGTCGTCGTACACCCTTCACACTACAACAAGCATACAATCAGTACAGCCATAATCACCCTTCTCATGTCACTCTCTCTCGCACTCTGTATGCCTTTGAATTCCATCACATTCTATCGGGCATTTCTCCAGCAGCAGAAGGAAAAGAAAATGAGGAAGAAGACAAGAGAGAGAGAAAAAAAATCGGAGGAAATGGAAGCTTTGGCTTCGATGAGCTCAGGCCATCTAGCAACTCATATGATTCCTGCCTGCCAGTACAGTAGTATAGTCCCCTCCCCCACCCAATCTTCTCTTGCTTTGTAATTATCCTTATATCATCCCCGTGCTCTTCTCTTCTATATTTTTTTTTCTGTCGTCTTCTTCTCTCTCCCTCACACTCCTCCATGATGGCTCACAAGAAGAAAAACTTAGATGAGATAGAGAGAGAGAGAAATCAGAGGAGCTCTATATGGAAGCGCTAGCTGGAATTTTTCCAACAGTCATAGACATTGCTATACTATAATAAAAGGAAGGAGCTCATAGGGGCATGAGGGCTTCTTCTTTAATACTTGTTCCGAATAAAACACATACACTCACACACACACATATCCACAGACGTCATGAAGCAGAGTGTTATTCTACCAAGCATGATAATAGAGATGCATGGCTTTGACATCAAGTTCAGCGGAGTGGAAACAACGGGCTAATCCGCTTTTACCCGCCAACATCACCCTGACAAAAGTGAGAGCGAGAAAGAGTATACGTAACGTACGTATAACGTACAGTCAACAGTAGAATTGTGTGTGTGGGAAAAAGAAGACAACAACTGAAAATCCTTCATAAATAGCTTTTCATCTGCACACAGCCACAAGGACCCCAACTCCCTCTATCTCCTAATTTCTGCTCCTATATCATCCCGCAATAGTTATAGTACAGCCGTTCATGCTATTTAAAGGGATTCTGCGGATGCGACGGAGAGCGAGCGAGAGGAAAGAATTTTGATAGCTTCACTATGGACCCCTTTCTGAAATATTCATCATCACCTTGGCATCATTACACCCGAGCGAGCGAGAGGAGGAGGAAGAAGAAGCGGAAGGAAGCGAGCGGAAAGGAGAAGAAATTAAGTGATTTCTTTCTACAGATACATAACAAGATGAAGGGGGGGGGAGTATAGAGGAGCTAAATAGAACGGAATAGCACCAAGAGACAGACAACATATACAGCCAGCATATACTATTTTCCAAACCATCGTCAACAACTTCACAACTTGTACATATTCAAGTTAAGAAAGATACAAAATTGTATTAGCTCGTCTCACTCACTCCTTCTTCTCCATTCATTATTACGGCCAATCACTTTTCCTATTTCCACATCCATTTTTCATCTGCCCCCACATATAGTATACTACACCAGAGGCGGAAAACTTTCACTATACATACTAACTCACACTAACCCCTCCGTTTTCATCCAGAAGAGAGCGAAGACAAGATGAAGAAGAAGAAGAAGAAGCCGTCGACAAGCGGATTGTCTATGACGAGAACAACTCACAGTCCGCCCGCGTATCCATAATAATACTAACCTGAGCCTACCTATATATATATATACACACACACACACAAGAACTCAGTCGTCTGCATGAGGAACATGGTAAAGAACTTATGATCATCATCATCATCATCATGGCTACTGGCTGGCAATCCCGGATCCCTGGATGCCAAAAAAAGTGGCGGTGGTGGTGGTGGTCGTCCACCTCCTCCTCCTCCTTTTTCCAGACATCCACCTCACATCCTCACACGACAGACACGGCATAATAAGAGAGTTTCAAAGAGCTGTAAAAAATCTACGTGCAATGTATCGTAAACACTCCTCATTTTCTCCCCCCCCCCACAGTCCTGCTCGAATCCCTATCTTTCCAATGAACTTTCTACCTGTCTTACCTTCATGAGACCTCAGGCTTTTTCCTTCTTTCCAGTCACATGTCTTCTACGTACAATAGTGTGCCCTTTGCTCAAATTCTCTCGCCTATATATATGATGAAGACATAGCCATCAGACTCCACTCTTCAATTAATTACATTTAAATTCACATAGGAGATGAGCTTTCTTCACTCACACTCTTTTCAATTAGTTGAGCACCTTAATGTATTACAAAAGCGAGCAATGCTGCTGCTGCTGCTACAGTGCGTAATAAACACTATGCCGCCTTTTCCTTTCCCCTTTTAGTTAGAGTATAAGTAGTATGAAGTACTTGGTTGTAGTTGCATGACACACAGGTTACAATGCAAACTTGCATATAATAGGAACAAGAGCCTCCTCCCTCCTGCATGTTGAACAACGCGCTAGCAGAGACAGAATCTTCCAGTTATGCAGTGCACAGACTTCTTTTTCATTCATAAAATCAGAATGAGATGTGTGTATGCAGTTGCCAGCAACGAAGCAAGTGCACTCTCATTGCCTCATCATTCGCCCTCACAGCTTCTCCGCACTATCACTAACTTTTATTCTACTCAATCCACGTTGTTGTTGCTGTTGTTGTTGTTGTTGTTGTTGAAAAGACAGTAGAGTGGATAATGGGAAGAGCTATGGATCCCAAATCCAAAGTGCTTTTCCGCCCAACATATATAGACGTAAATACATATGCTCGGCTCAACTTCATAGTGGCTTACATTTTGGACGAGAGGTGATCCTGTGAAGACGTTCGTATATACTGGGAAAGAAAAACGTGACGTAATATGTAACCCGGAGTAATTTGCTCATAGAGGAGGGCTGCTACTGCATGCTGCTGCTGGTGAAAATATCAGGATTTTCAATTACGAACATACCGCGGAAGATGCTCATTCGTGTGCTGTCGTGCCGTATGCGTTTGAAAAGTGCTGGCAAAAAGGTCATCAAAAGCGTATCATGCAGCCGAACACAAATAGAGCTTTGCTCTCTCTCTTAAGGTACTCAATAGGACGAGCTTAAAGCGGGTCTCCGTCCTCTTCTTCTTGTGCTCCCTCTCGTTTCTAGCTTCTTCGCCTCCTCCTCCTCCTCCACCACCGTACTACGAGGAGTGAGGAGCAGCAGTCTTAATACTCACTTAAGCCTTTACCCAATGACTCCTTGAATTCCACCATCGGAATGAAGTGACTCTAATCACCTTAAACCCCCTCCTGCTCCCTTCTTCCTATACTATACTATTATACAACTGAAAAACTTACACTTGCTCCTCGCTTCCTTCCTTTACTTAAAATAGTCTGTAATAATTCCAGAGGTCACCTCCTCATGTACTCACTCGCTGACTGACTCACTCTCCTAAAATGTTCTTCTTCATCCCTGGCTCCTCCACCGATTCATCCCCGCATCTTATGCTGAGGCAGGCAGGAATTGTTGTTGGATGGAAAAAAATCCACTCGAGGAATAATATTAGGACGGGCGGGAGGGCGATAAAGACACGATATTTCCAGCTTGAGGGTAATTGGACGGGAACGATGAAACTATATAACATGTTGGGTCTCTGCTATGCCGACTCTCGACGGGGGACGGGCGAGAGAAGGATATGTGAATAAAATTTTGAAAACTTTTTCCCTCTCAAAGCCCATTGCAGCAAAAGTGTAGCGTCTATGCATTTAAGTCATGAATTTTTTTCCGTATGCATATATATATGTGAGAGGAGAAAAAAGTAAAGATATGTTGTTTTTGTGGCCGAAAGGGAGACAGAGAGGACGATAGAGTCACTTGTTTTTTTTCTTCTTCGTCTTCTATACTTCTCCTCATTACTTTAAAACTTACCTTTCAAACATGGCTCCCGAGGAGGCTGTATCGGCAAGTCGAGCGAGAATTTGGACACTATCTGCCACACCGCCATCATTTCCAGCTTCCGCCGCTACCACCAACCCTCCTGCTCCGTCTGCAACAAAGCGATTTTCCATCATAATAATAACAACAAAACAAGAAAATTACTCTCCACACGCATACACCCCATAATGGCAAAGTTTTCATGTAGACAATTCATAAGCTTGTGTATAAGTAGCAGTAGCAATATAGCAGCAGTCATTTCATGAGGGCTGTGCCCTGCGCCTCAAAACTTCGTGAATTAAGTTGAAAAACTTGTGTCGACGTCCCCCCCCCATCCCCCACCCTCTCGTCCGTTGGCAAGAATAGAAACATTGTGGACATGAGAAACTGAGAATCAAGCACATAGATCATTGTCCTCAATTCAGTAGAAAATAATTAACACGAGATTTTAACTTATTGCGGCGCAAGTTTCCCACTTCATTTATGAAATGAAAGGCGCCTTAGAACATGTTCATGAAACCTGGGCTCATATGACCATTCATTTCGGAACGTTTAAATGAGTCTGACAGCATGGAGCCAATAATAAATGAGCCAGAGTAAATAATATGTAAAATCCATTGAGCATGGTCCGTAAGTAAAGCATTGGAGTGCAGCACTAATAAAAGGCTACAGACAAACACACACGCACACACACACAAACACAAACGCTAATAAAATCCTACAGACTCACACAAGTACCATCCCATCTTGCTCACTGTAAGTAAACCGCTAACTTCATCATCATCATCAATGACTAACACTGACCCTACATTTCCGCTCGAGTATGAATTAAATCTGATTGTACTAGAGTGACGCTATAAACTCATGCCGCAGAGAGGCCACATTGAATCCTTCATTCACTCTGTCAGACAGGGATTCTGCAAATCAAGCGAGCGCCTCATGTCTCGTCTTTCATTCCCTTTGCAATTCTAATCACTAATCTCAGACTCAATTCTCCGGTTTCTCAATTATCAAACATTTTTCCTCATTCGTCCGCGCCCCTCACTAGGCTTTTTGCTACTAAAACATAAACTCAAGTTGATTTTTTTTTGCGTCTAAAGCGTCAGCAGCAGCAAGCTAGGAGGATTTTTTTCTTCACCTCCATCCACATAGATATATATATATATACATATACATCCCCATCACATCCCTTCCTCCTCCTCCAGTTCCATACGACTCACAGATCTAATTTCCATTTTTTTTTCTGGTCCACAAGTTTTCCCTTTGAAATTGTTTCCACTGTTTAAATGCCAATGGAAAACATGACACCATGAAGAGATAAAAACCGAGGTTTTTGTCTCTCTATCATTCCTGAGCGTGTAGGTTGTCACATCCTATCGCCCGCCTCCATCATTCCAGCATATACTCCAGCATATTCTCTCGAGTTAAAAACAACACTGCAAACCTCATATATAGTCCCTCCGATATCCTTACTTACTACTATTTTGCAGCTATGGTAGCAATCTAGTCGTAGCTTGGAGCATTCGTCCATAACAAACAAATAGGCAAAACTTCTAGACAATCCAACGAGAGACAAGATCAATGAGGCTGTGCATCCAGGACGTAACTTGATGTGCATGTAACTGTAAAGCAGTAACATGTTTTGCACCCGTATAGCATAAGCAAGCAGCAATGAGGATTTTAGTATTGAGTTGTCGCCTTCACCATTTTATTTGGCTAACATTAAACCGTGAACATCATGCAGATCATCATGTCTAAGACAAAGGCGTCCTAACTCCATCTAACCAGCATTCCCAAGTGATAATAACTGACTGCTTCAAATTACTTTTGTCCTACTAACGTCAAATAACCTTCAGCATTGTTATTACTGTAACCTGCAGCAATGTTAAATTTACTATATACTGGAAGAAGGGCGAAAAAAAAAGTATCAGCAGTAGGCCTACCTCGACCTTACCATGCCCTTCGCTCACATTATCAGCCATAGGCCCTAAATCCCTAGAACTAAACGATCATACGACCTCAAATGTCCTACGAAATCACAAGCTAAGATGATTGACCCTGCACAAGTCGTAGCCATTCCATTAAATCTAATCCAATTTCACAAAACCGTAGCTCCCAACTTGTTTCAAGCAACAACAACAATAATATGAAAATAGATGGCGAAATAAAAAACCCTTATACTCTCTGCATTCCTTTGAGGCCTCACTTAAAATATTGCCCATAATAAATAAACGCCAAAAAAATCTCCTCTTCAATTGCTTCAATTTTCATAAGAGCCAAACAGGTCGGCCGATGACCTTTCCTCATAACTCTTACGTACATTTGATTTGAATTTGAGAAGAAGAGCGTAGGAGAAAGAATCCAGCAGCACTTTTACGATCATGATTAATAATGATTGCACAGAGTGACACGCACAGGAGCAATATATCCGGCACGTATCGGATTTTTTTACACCACATTCTTAGTCAGTTTACTAAGATTGTCCACGTGCTGACATGACGGGGACGAATATGATGACAAATAAAAAGCTCAACTCATGAAATGAGGCAGAGTAGAGTTAAAAAAAACATCTCATCATCATCACAAGAATCCATAACTCCTGTCACCTGAGCGAGCGAATGAATATGAATCATACATACGACAATCTATTATATCCTCATCCATTAGTACCCTCTTCGTTTACTTGTCATCACAATGACAAGAAAATAAACTTCCGGTTCAATCTCCTCCTATAATCATGGCTCTATTGAGCATTAAAAAACCCGGGAAGCCTCCACCCGGTACTCTGGCGTGTGCATCGCACTTGCTGGATCGATGCGACCGAGCCTTGCCACACAGAAACATTCATTCCAAAAGCCATTTCCAAATACCTCACTAGCCAAATAGTTATTGTATTTAAATTAATAATAATATAATCTTCTCAATCTCTCCTTCATCATGTACATAATGACTCCACATTGGCGGCAACAATGCTCTAATATCCCTTTACACAGCAATCACTACTATACTCTCAGGATGCTCATGTCGATCCTGATGATGATGAATGAAGTCTCTCACACATTCTTTTGGCATCCTGTGTCTTTCTGTGTCCATGTCTGTCTAATGTCAATATAACCAACTATACTATACACTTGACAATGGTAAGACTAATTATTTAAAGACATAAATATATAAACACACGAACCTGAATCACTCTCATCTCCAGCATCGGAGAAATTGTATGGATCCCAATCTGCAAAATCACACAGTCACAAAATGAATATCACTTTATTTATATGTATCTATATATATATTAATAATTTTTTTTCACTTTTACTAACTCACCAGCCATATTCACTGACTACAACAAGACGTAAGTAGTAGTAAAGTAGTATTAGTAGTAGACACACATAGAAATTATAACGCACACATACTCACACAACAACACACACAGAGAAGAAAGATACTCGGCGACTCTTCTTCTACTTCTTCTCCTTTCTAACTATTCAAATGCATACACAACTGACTGAGACTGAGACACAAACACGCAGAGAGCTCACCACCCTCATCTAAAAACTACAGACAGAAACTTTTCGAGTTGCAGCAGTTCAGTTCAGTCGTCGCGGTATGGTCGCAAGTTCCTCCAAGAAAATCTCAACGCATAAAAGCTTTTGTGTTGTGAGTTGTGAAGCTTGTCTATAGTCTCATGGCTTTTTGGATGTGATAATAATAATAAAAAAAAAGAGGGGGAAAAATATGGAGAAGGTTGCTGAGCCCTGAGGCTAAGGATTTCATCCGAGCCACAAGATGACGCCTGGTCCACAAATTCTCTCATGATCATCATCATCATCATCATCATCCTCGTCGTTGCCGTCGTCAACGTCAACGTGCTCAATCGTCATCTTATACTTTCCCGTCTCGGCGTCCAAATGCTCTTGATCCCGAATAAAAAAAAGCCTAAGCAACTCTTTACTTGAGCCCAAGTAGTATACAACACTTGGGTTTTTTCTAGTTCCCCTCTGAAGTTTTTTTTAGTCCTTGGTTCAGCACGACTATAACTTGCTGCTACGATGCTCTCAACATTTTTATTATTCTGTAATCTTGTGCACATCAGCATCCTCTCTGTCCGACCCATGAACATGTAAAGTATAGTACATGAGCGAAAATTTTTATAACATTTGACGACATTGTTCTATTATTTTTCATTCTACTAATGAAGGACGGGCCTCCTGG
The DNA here is from genome assembly GCA_034698825.1 of Deuterosminthurus bicinctus. Taxonomy (NCBI): domain Eukaryota; kingdom Metazoa; phylum Arthropoda; class Collembola; order Symphypleona; family Bourletiellidae; genus Deuterosminthurus; species Deuterosminthurus bicinctus. The sequence continues at coordinate 32,696 of JAQIWI010000230.1, read as the reverse complement.
TACCTAGCTGATTTTGGCAGGGAACTATAGACAGGACGCTGCTGTTACTATGGTACACAAACACAACTAGGTATACACTCCCTTTGTTGAGGATTCAATGGGAGTCAAGGGCCTCAATAATGGCTAAACGAGTTGGCCAGTTTACTAATGGAATGCCCAAGTTAAGGAGGAGCAATCTAATTGTAGAGTAAGAAAAGTTGTTTTGGCAAACAATAAATCATGTTGATGCTCACATGTCATGTTGTCATGTCAGGTAGTCATTCATATCCTGTTCAACAATTTTATCTTGTTGAGATGTGCAACAGAGTAGTAGTGATGGGTTACAGTTTAGCAGTCTAGAAGTATTACATTTTATTCTAGCTGTAGATAGACACAGTTTCCGTTTCTTGAACTGGAGCAAAAAGATGGCGACGCATGTGACGTTACTGCAACTGCACTATTACCGCTTTGTAGTAGTACTGTAGGGCGAGTGAAGGAGAGGAAAAGTGATGATTTTTATGAATGAATCTTATGTACGACAATGTTGTCAAGGGAAACTGTGAGAGAGATTTAAGCAGTGGAGACTGCGCCGCTTCAATGTTTTTTTAACTGCTTCAATACGTGCTCCATGGTGTACTAATGTGGCAGCAATCAAGTTACAGTGAAAGCTCCTTCACAATGGGACTCTCCGTCAGGATCATCATGGTGACGGAGGACGAGACAGATGAGATTTCATGCGAACTGCAGTAGTCTAGTATACGAACTGATGCACTCATCAGAGCTTGAGCGAGCTCATGTGTGTCAAACAAGCTAGATTACACGTTACAAATGGAATTGTTGACATGGTCACTGGGAGCGTTTGGGCCGATGGGAAATGTCTGTTGCAGGTACGAATATCAATGGAATTAAGTTTAATGGGTGGATTATACTATAGCTTTTCACTGTTCAGTGAGCAGAAAAACTAGATACTAAGAATTCTCTTGACCATGCGGCTCATTTCATTATCATGGCGAACGCTGGCTGAGCAAGTTAAGGAGGGAGGTGATAATGGGACAAATAAATTCATGAAGGCGGACTAGATTTTTTTTCTACACGTTTTTATTTTTATTTTGGAGCTTCTGGAGAGAGGCAGGAGTTGTATAATATAACTTTCGAACATCTCGCGACAATCCCATAATGCTCTATACTTTTATGTACTCGTTATACCGTCAACAGCATTTTAACTTTAAAACTATTATCATCATCAGTATATTGTTATTATTATCATGATTACAATTTGCGATGGACCTGCGTTTCCGACTCGCTTTTGTTTTATGCATAACATACGCACCCCTTAAATATGAATCAATATGGCAGATATGTGCAGTTAAAATGTTACTTGGAGAGCTACAAGACCGGATAAAATATCCCATTTTCCAGACTGGTTAATAGTTTTTTTTTACAATATTGTGTATGTGCCTCTCTTACTTAAAACGCAACTTTTTGTCATACCAAGCTGTTAAACTCGGCTTCAGGTACATACGGCAAGTAGGTGATTTTCTAGGTGTAATCTTTTATACTATCTCGTCACAGGTTCACATCGCAGAACAGCAAATCAATAAGAATCTTTTTACATTCAGCAGCTCTTGATCATCAAATATAGCATTCATAAGCATCGTGTGGATCGGACAGGAACCTCAGAGATTAAGTTGGGATACGTTTCTTATCAACTTGATGACGGCGGATCACAAGCTATTTTCAAAGCAACTGGAACTTTCCATTTGAGTAACGGTCATCGTAACATACGCATGTGTATAGTACATTCTAACGAAAGACAAAATTGTTACAGTGCACACATCGCATGGATTCCATTTACAACTATTTAACAATACTACTCATCCGCATATCTACTCCGTTAATCCATTATTATTAAACCTCGGGGGAGACAGTTATTCATTCTGGAGACGGGCACGAGTTAATTACAGTAAATCATCAATCGGATAATCCCAACAACAATTGAATACTAACTTGTAAAAAAAACACTGACAGTGACAAAGCAAGCAAATTGTATTGATGGAAAAATATATAATCAAACTACATATTCCATCATCAAGAATATAAGCTATTATTTAGAATCATGGATAAAAAAAATTGTCATCGCCATGAAATTCAGCACAGATTTAAGTAACTGCCGGTTCATATGCATTTTCTTCGTCCTTGAATCGTAACTATGGAACTGCGCTACCTTGACTCCTCTCTCGGTCTTCACTATAGAACTGACACTAGATACCAACAAGATGTGTGCTGTGTGGTGGAACCATTTGGATATCCTATTTCATTCCGAACACTGGCTCACTAAGTAAGAATCTGCATTAAGCAGTGCCCGCCTTGTATGCGATTAAGATCATTCACTTAGTCCTTCAGCATTATCTTCCACTTCCGCTGGACACTACCGATGCAAACTTATACACACATTAGTTCGGTAACTTGACACAACACATGCATAACTATAGACCAGGGTCCTGACTTGTAACATTTTACAGTTCCCGATGAACACTGATCCAAATTAACGTTCTATTAAATCTATCACCACCCCAGACAGCAACAGGCTGGCTGGCTGCAATTTCCTCTGCTCATGTCTTCACTTCCACATTCATGCACACAAACTCGAGAATCTTCTGGTCCAACGAGGCAACGCAAGACCGCCGTGGACCCGAGTTTGGACGCAGATATAGAGTATATCGGTGTCGTCATTATCCATCGAACAACGTTATTTTATTTTCTATCGTGTGACGGCACAAGGGGCAGTTATCCAACTGGTCTGCGCACTGCGAGCAAAATCCGCTGCAGATATTAAGAAATATGTTAATTTGGTAACAGCATATGATGAATCTTTCATTATTTTATTCTCTCGCAGCCTTACCAATGCTCACAAGGAAGTAGTCTGACGTTTGCGATGTGATCAAAGCAAAGATTACAAGAATTCTCCTTAACACTCACTTTCCGCAGGTACTCCATCTTCAAATGTCTGTAAATAAATTCAGTAATCAAGGCATGATAAAACAAGCGAAAAATAGACAAAAAATAAAATAGAATCGAGCCATGATTTCAGATGGTGGATTCTGACCTTGGAAGGACAACTCGACATTCGTCGCCCAGTTTTGCGTACTCGTTAAAGTTCTTGAACGGCTTTGTGGGGGGATATTTGAAAGGTTTGCTGCCGAAGTTAAACTGACATTGTTGGAATGACATGAAGCTGCCAGCTGCAAAGAATCCAGCCCTAAAAAACAGTCAAAATTTCAATTAATTCCACTACCAGGAATTCAAGAGAATTCACTACTTACTTTGTATGCTTGAACACATCCTTGTGACATTTAATAAGAGTTCCGTTTAGAAAAAAACTTATGTCTAGGTTATCAAGGTCTAGGCATGTTCCGAGCATGTCCCCGGGTTTCCAACAAGGCATTGCCTGAGGTTCACTTTGAGCACTATGCCACATTACTTGTCTGCATCCGTCATATGCCACTGAGAATTCATCATCACCGATACCATACCCCTCCTAAAAACAGAACCAATTTACATTTTCAAATCACAGATGCCATTAAATGCACGTAATGAGAGATACTTACATGATTTAAGAACTTGCTAGCTTTCGTCGCCCATCCAATTTGCATGACACCCTCTGTAACTATTAAAACTTCGTAGTACCACACACCAGAATCCACTTGAAAGGTACTGCGGACACTTTCAAATGAAGATGCGTCACATCTTGCCTGAAACAAGCATGATTGAGGGTCAAAAACTCATAAATTTCCCACCATTAATTTTTTTAATATTGAGGATAACATTCACCTCCAAGCCATGCGGTGCAATTTTCAAATACTCGCTGACATCATAACTATTTAGGATAACATTGATTCCGGAATTGTCGACTAGTTCGTATCCAAACTTCCTATCTTCGACCAGAACTGTACAGAAATTTAAAACGGAATTATCATCAAGCCACATGGTTAAGTTGTATCACATGGCATAATGAGGAGCAAATTTATCAAAAGTTTCTTACACATGTTGTCTAATGACCACTGAGCACAAAATCCCACTTGTCGCTTCTCGTAGTCACTACTGTCAACCCACTTTTCCAACCTCATTAATGGATGCTCGGACGAACACAGGAGAGCTTTGATAATAACAGTCTTGTTCTCACCTATAGGAACAGGTCAAAGAGTACAGAGGATTTAACAAGTCTGTTTGATGTTTTCCTTTGAGTATAATCTTAAGAGTTTGTTTTGCTTTCCCGACAACATATTGACGCAAGAGCAGTTACTCAACAACGGCACATATACACGAGGCTCAGGAAAATGTGAACCGAATGAAGTGATACAGAATAAATTATATTGCTATGGGATTCAGATTTTCAATATTCCTCTTACTTGTTTGAGCAAATTTCTCGAGCGCAATAATTGCGTAAAGTATTACTGCCGGATTCACATTAATATCCTGCAAAGATCAATCACAGTCAGTTATCATCTTAATCCCTCGTATCTCTGAGACAACTTAGTAAAAGCGAGGATACCATACCAAATGAGAAAGAAGAAACTTCATGACTTCTGCGTTAAGCAGTATCGTGCTATTCTGCCCTGCCAGTTTTTCAGCTAGACATCCCAAAACGATGCAAATGTTCCGCCTTTGCCTTGTGTCATATTTTGTAGGATTGGCTAGGTCCAAATGTCGACTGAGTTGCATGGCATTTTCCTACACAATAACATGAGCAAATAATCAAAAAATAATCCCAACTGCAATCGTTAACTTTTGTACAAATTTGGTGTACTTTTGTAGGTAAGGGACAGTCATCTAGCAATAAGGAAATGACTGCTGGTCCTAAAGGATCGTCGAGTGGGATGGAGTTGACCAAGGATTTGACCACCAAGTTCCAACCGTCTTCATTCTCTGCTATTTTATGAAGCATTATCATCGATGACGGTGCCTCCTGATCACTGAAATACCCCAGAAACATTTTTACTTGTACACAAACTCGCTTGCACATTAGCAGGATCTTGGGAGTCCATCGCGTATCTTAAGGACTTACTTGCCGATAAGAGTCCTTAGGACGAGCAAAGTTTCCAGAACTTGCTCATCAATGACTTCCGCTGTCACGACTGAGGGCACAAAGACAAAATTGGAATCTGACATGGATACCGGCGCTCCGTAGGGCGAGTTGGGACGCTCAGATCCTCCAAGGGTCCCTGCACCATTCCGACCCTCAAGCAGTCCCGTGCGCTTGCCCCACTTCAAACAACACGGACAGGTGGATGATGTTTTGCAATTACAGCAGAACACACTATTAGATCGGGAGTCTTCATCTTTACACAAGCACAAACCCATCATCACAGGATAAATTGTACTCCGGATTCACTGATCTCTTCAGCATCTCCCGAGGAATTCACTGGGATGATCCGCTAACAAACTCAACAACAACAATCCTACCACACTGCCATTCTTCTTCCTTGTCAATTGATCCACAATGATGAATAGCAGGCATATTATTCTCCCAACTATCAAAACAATACTGATGGGCTGATAGGATACAGACACTACTATACAGTTAACAAACACTTTGTACACAGACCTCCAACAACACCAATCCACTTTATCACAGAATAACTGACACAGCTGACAGAATCTTCTTCTTCTTCCCTTCCTCCAAAAACAGTCTCACTCCATATGATTGTCACCTTTCCAATTATCTTCTTCTTCTTCCAATAATCACCAGCAATGTTCCCAATCCAATTAAATATGTCCTCTGCACATAATATTATAACAATGTCCAACTGTTGTTGTATCACTCAGCACTCGTCCCACGATTCCAGCCCTAATTCCAATGTCTTCAGCCTGCAATAATAACAATAATAATAAAAAACAAATCCAACATTATTACTCTTGCACACCATTTGAATAATTACCTTGCTCAGCACACACACATTCATGTATGCCTCACTTGTATACATTTTTAAAACATCACCATATGAGTCAGTCACATTATCATGTGAACAATTCAGGAAATTATGGCTCAATTAAATTGTATACATGTAAACCCTTACACCACATGGAATTTATGGAGGAAATCCAATGGACATTTGGTCCGAAATTCAATACAATACAGCATTACCAAGTAACATATATACAGCTTCCATGCGGGGGAATATGTATTTAAGCTAACTAGGTTACATCGCTCCCGAAAAACTTAAGTAGATTAAATGAATATTATTTTACCTCAATGTAGTAGTAGATTATTTTGAGTTATTTTGAGGAAGACGAAGTACAAGTCCAAGTGAAATCATGTCCACATTCACACATACACACACACAAGAACCATATATTCAGCTGTATGTGCTCTCGGTCTCGGACAAAGTGAGCTCCTTTTTGCAGCCCACACACACACTCACTCAAGTCTCTTTCTATTCTATAGCATACTGACGGGATTGAGACAGATGATTGAGCTTCCCTATGCTGCTCACAAAGCTTTTTCTAGTCCCTTACTACGTCCAACTGCTGCTGGTGTTATACTGCGAATAGAATTCCTCGAAAATGCCATCCCATCTGTATTACTTGTGTGTATGTGTGTGTGTGTGTGAGAGAGAGAGAGTTTTGTGTGTATAGCAATAGTGTTATTATCTGTAATACACAGAAAGCAGAGAAGGATTTGAGCTTTACTATTAGTAGTAGCTTTACTTAGTACTAACTAGAGGCAATAGCCATTTGTTAGCTATGGATCGAAAATACTGCTGCTGTTGTTGTTATGTATGCTGAATAATTATTAGTAGGAGAGAAATCAGATCAGATCTTACAGCTCTCGTATTTCCCCTACCAACTCTCACATACTGACTGACTGTCTACAGATGAAGAAGACAGCGTTCCAGTTAACGTTTCCAGTATTAATAAAATAATACAGAGGAAACTTGTAAGCTTATAAAAACCCTTGGAGTGACATTGAACTAAGCTGAGTTGATGAGAAAGACACATATGCATGGAGCCATTTAGACTTTAGACTACCTATGGCAAAATTCTTCTCATGCGAACTAAAATACCCCTTAAGCTTTTTAATGAATCATTAGAGAGAATGAGCTGTTGAGGACATTTTGGACCAAAGATTTTCCGTGAGCAACAAGAGTTCTGGTTCTATACGTATGTTTGTGGGGAAAAGCTGTGGAGTTGAATGCGGAACGGGAGCAAGGATGAAATGTAATTACTGCTGGGGGGGAATAAATATATAAGGATAAGAAGAACAAGAGAAGAGACGTTTTTAAGCTGACTGACACACATCTTGATGTAATTAGTTTTGAGGCAGGAAATTATACCTGGAGAAGAATGCGGGTAGATGAAGTGGAAAAGTGTTGGATGGATAGCAGTAGTACGATTGTTGATATGAATACAAGTGTGTGACCATGTGGGGGTGGAGGGATTTACTTCCGGAAGTGGAGGCAGTTCTTTGCAATGCGTGAGGAAGGACTAAGTGGAATCGTGTGCAAAATCCATGATTCACGGCCCGATTCTCACCAAGTTGAGTTAAACGTGTGAATTTTATTAGGAAATCAATGGGATGAGTGATGAATGCAGGAGCTGTAGTGGGAAAATACTTGACACTTAAGATGCTCAGCATGCACATGAACGGAGTAGGCAAGGTCACCTAATGGCATGAATTATTTCCTGGAACGGTATCACGGCTTTCCTACATGTTAGTGATAGTGAGAGAAGTAATGTAGTTAGCGTGAGGAAGTTGTTGAGGAAAACTTCCATATTTAAGGTTTTTTTATATTCCCTTCTATACTCTATACGTATTACAAGTTTCCTTTTACATCCCACCCAAATGACTTTATCTGGCGACTTGAGAGAAGCGGACTAACTAAGAGGCTGTGTGTGACTTGGCAAGCACAGACCAAAAGTGAGGAAGAAGCTTTTGGAAGTTGATTTGATTGCTTATGCATGATGGTTTTTTCTTAAGGTAATTCATTAGCAGAGTTGCATGAGTGCCAAAGCTCATGGTTTTGTCAAACGGTAGTGAATCTTGGACCTAAGTTGGTAAAAAAAACAGAGCAATAGCTTACAAGACACACGGCAGGTCTTGACAATGAATTTTTCAAGGCAAACATGAGCGGCTTGTGTGTGTGTGTGTGCACTATGCACTTGCCATTTGGTCATTATACATAAAAATGAACAAGCTGGGGTGTCTATGTGCAAGGTCACAGAGCAGTCCGGCCTGTCAAGTTTTTTTTCTCTATTTTCTAGCTGTTGATACCTTCTGCTTCCTTCCTGCATTCCTCCTAACATAAGATCATTGATTGAGGAAGCTAATATCGTCTGATGACTTGAGAAAAAAACGGATGAGGAGATCTTTCATCTGCTCGAGAAAGAGGGTGCGAGCACGCTGGTGCCACCTTGAAGAGCACACCCAGTTCGCAAAAGAATACTTTACATGCTCGTTGTCATGTCCATCGACTTGAGAATATGATAGAGGAACCCAACGCCTCAGGACTCTACATCACCACGCTCGTCTGTTCCTTATTGCTCTTATGTTGTGTCATTCATAGTTGACACAGGAGAATGTAAATAGTCCGTGTTGTTTTTTCAATAGAGCAGTGACCATATGTCCACATACTGGCTTCTGGTCATCTGACAGCCACGCGTATCCGGTCCTCTTCTTTGTCATACATAACATGCGGGGAGTAATGTTGACTTAAACTTTTCTTACATGGTCATCGGGCTTGCTTGTACGCGTTCAACACGCGAGTCATGTGTGTCTTGTTTGTGATATCACCACCATCTTCTTGTTGTTATGCAGTAAGAGAGACTGCTTAAACAGGCTATGTTTGATTAAACTGATTCAACGGGATCGATTATCTTCACCCCACCTTAGCCATGATCCGACAGCGCGTATACCTGTGTTTCCGGTCATTCTGTAATAATGTGGAACAGCATGTCAATAGCTTTTTTTTTACAATGAACCACTTGTTGTACTCTCTTTCTGCCTAGCTGTTAGATAAATTACACCAGTAGTGTACATATATGAAGGTAAAATAGGTTTTTAATGTTCACACGCATATCCAAAGAAGTGTGTTAGAGGTGGCTTTCTGTTATGTGTGTCTCTGCATAGGAATCTATCTTAATGCAGTAGTGCATGTGTGGATGCAGCAAGCTTAAAGGAATGACCTGAATGGATGCTCTTGATTTTATTGTTGCACAAAGTACACATACACCACACGCCTGGTCTCACATCCAACGTACATAATGACTCTGTTTGATGCTCATGACAAATTGCAGCCGTTCTAATTGATGTTTACGAGGAGAGATTTTGCGAGGATGAGCAAGAGGCCTGTTCGTTTGCTACTGTTTGCTTTACACATCAATCCACCACTGTGGCTTGTGTGCTCCCAACTTGTCCTTGGTAACTTTTTTTTCCACAATCTGAATTTCAAATCCGACACAGAAAGTAATTTTAACTCACAAAGCGACCTGCTTTTTAAAATTCACAATCATTTTTAAAGTTATTTTCAGTGGTGTGCTGTGGTCCTGTGGAACATTCCAAGTGTATTGTTAGTGAACGTGATGATTTGAATTCTTTCCATCTCATTGGGTTTAGAAGTAGCGTGTTATATTGAAAGCAGACAGTAAAGAAGCTCCAGGGTGAAAGATATTATTATAGGCCGCCCCTATTGTCTCAAGTCTTCCATCAGCGGATCATTTGTCAATGTTGACTTTAATTGCGTCACGTTTGAAAGGTTACGCATTGAAAGGGAGCACGTGGCTTTGTTTACATTTCTCTTGTTTTGTCTGAAATCCAGGTGATGAAACAAGTTGATCGGTGGAGGGATTGTGTGTGTGCTTTTGTATGTGTGTGAGCGATTCCAGAGATTCCTCTCCCTCCAATCTGTAAGAGTTATGGATTTGTATGTCATTTTGGTGGCATTTCGTTGCTTCTGTTCAACTTCCTCTCCGCTCCTACTGGCTCGGCTCCTTCTTCGGCTTCTGTGCAAAGAAGTTTAGGGCAGGAGGAGAGGGCGAGCGCGTGAAAAAAATCAGCATCTGCCTCCGTGGTAACTGCATGTGAGTTTTAGAAGTAGTAAGTTGTTCGTACACTGCTCTGCTCTCCTACTTGCTAGCTCTACTACTACTGTGAATGGTAGACAAGGCAGTAAAGGCACGGGAGAGCGAGGAGACAAGATCGATCGATTTCATCTGTTTTCCTCTGCACATAAGCAAGCCAAGATCATAGTGAATGGACGGAAGACTCCGTCTCGGGAATTTGTTGTCGTCGGAAAGACGAGCATAGGATAGATTCCGAATGTGTGTGTCTACCCCTTCTATTTCTCTCTCTCTCTATCTCTTTCCCTTTTTCCATCGCAATTTTCTCACTTTTTCTCCGTCCCTTCCGGCAAGTTGAGTTGATCAATGGAAAATGAAAACATTCTGGGTTACACATGGGCTCGCTCACATACAAAAAACAGACACACACACACACACATTCCCAAGTGATAAATAATATCTGAGCAATTCAACACGAGGGTGCTGAGTGACATAGACATATACAAGGACAACTCAAGAAATGTGCCAACTTGATTGAGACATTTATTTATTTGTCACACAGACAAAGTTGAGTGATAGGAGCTTAAGAACAAGTGTTCTATCGCTCTTCAAATCCACTTCCTGACAAGGATATGGATGTCAACGCCGCCAGTTGTCTACCTGAATTAGTTCAAAAGGTAAACCTTTTACTTTCCCCTCGTTCATGTCAAGTGAGAATGAGATTGAATGGGATGATTTTGAGCAGGATAAAAAAGGCCTGTGGATATTTGGCGAGTCGGAGTCGAAGCGACGGGTGATTGTTATCGAAAAGAAGAACGGGTCGTATGGTTTTACATTACAGGTGAGTTGTGAATCCTTTGGCGTATTGCAGCTTTTACCCTAGGCCCTCATTTATTTATGCGACGTACCGCGGGGAAAGTGGACCGGCCGAGAGTGACATGTTGCGGCTGGCCACCTTTCTGTACACGTTAATAATTATTGCTGTACTTCTACCCGAGATTAGCTACAGCTGGAGCTTCCCATATAGAACATCCAGATTAAGGCAATGACTATTGCGTGAAGACACATATATTTTGCAAATACTGCATGTGTTTGCGCCTGTGTTATAAATGTAGTCTACGTATTAATATTTACGTGCTACAATGTAAGTCGGTAGGGCCACCTAGAAGCTCCTAAGAGAGCCATGAATCCCAAAAACAATCTGCATGATTAAATGAATATAAGCTCCATTTTTCTACCAACCTTTCTGCAAGCTCAATAGCAGTATGGTGCAATGGATTTGGTTACTAAAATAGAGCCAAAGTTCAACAAGCTCCCCCGAATGACAAAAAAACATGAGAGTTACAAGTGTATCACTATCACCACTTGCACCCACTGATTGGAACATGGTGTTGCTCTAATGACTTAATCTATTCCCACGTCGAGATATTTGACATGCACATGAAAGAGTCGGGTGGTCATTAAGCTGATGTTATGTCGCGTGTGATCAGGAATTAATTCATATCGTGAGAGATACTTGCGTGTGTGTAGATGGCCCAAGAGACTATAGGGAATGATCATTCCAACTTTGGCCTTTATAGCCCAATAATGCAATCTTAATGGAGACAGCAAGTTTTGTAGGCAGACGTGTAAATGTCTCCCTCCCCACTACCATTGCACTGTAGCCTTCTTCAATGTCCCAATGTGGCTTCAAAGTCTTAAAAATTTATTGAGCTTCGTGTTGTATTTTTAGGAGCATTTTCCAAACTCAAGCATGGTAATGATATTTTAAAGCATCCATAATTCTTTCTCTTTTTCAAAACACACTGCAGCAAGTTGGCACGGGAGAGTATGCGTACGAGTAAGTGTAATACGGGCACGTGTGTGTATGTGTCTGCATGGAAATGGAAACTGGCTTGAATTAACTTAATGGCGTCTGACTGGTCCTCTATATTCCTGCAGACGATGAGACACTTAAGATTTAAACGGCTTCATGGGCAAAAAAAAGTATGGCTTCCATTAGATTAATTTAAATTCACTTGATTTATGTTGACTCAATGGCATATGCCATGATAAATATAAACATGGCCTAAGAAGTAATCTTTTACAGCAGAAGGAACATGTGTAACTTGCATAGTTGGGATTATCACAATGTTTTAGCCATGATTTCGGCTCTGTCAACAAACAGGCTACATTGGCAGCCTAATTGACACGAATTGGCGGAAATATTTCATCGGAGAAATGGGAAAAAGTTTCGGATTTTTTATACTTGCTCAAGGTGGCTTTTACGGGCATAAATACTGATCCGTGAGTCTTGTTTTAGATGGGAGTGACGTGCGTGAGGAATGAAACTTGAGGCAAATGAGTATAGCGTGGTGACGAAGGAATGCAAACTTTACTCCTTAAGTTATATTGCAGCAGCTTGGGTGACATTGGTGCTGTAATGGTGCGTGTGTGGAGAGATGTTTGCATGTATAATGCATAGAGGTTTACCCGATGTTTTGTACCCGCATCAAAGTTTTCCGTCCTTCGTGACGATGGGAGTTTGTGAGCAGCTTCTCGAGACTTTTTTCTCCGTAAGATTCTCTTGAGGAGAAGGAAGGAGGAAGAAGACGAAGGAAAAATCCTCAGGTTCCGCTCACTGGATAAGATTGGGCGTGATAAATCTAATAATAGTCTGGTATGCTTTAATTTATATTCACAGAGCTACGGTGTAAGATACAAGCATGGGAATCGGGAGACGGACTTTATCACATATGTAAATGCCGTTGAGAAGGATGGTGCTGCCTTCCATGCAGGACTTCGAGAGGGTAATGTGATTTTACTCAACTCATTTTCTCTTCTCTTGTCATTTTCATTGCTCTCTCAAGCCTCTTTTCCCTTGTCAGCATCTCAATTACTTCCAACTCCCTCACAATGTACTACCTGACTCGGTTACACATACACACAAATCTTGGGTTGATTCTTAGAAAAACAAAGGTTTATGTTGATATTTTTGGCCAAGCTCAGAAGCAAATACGCACTGTGTCATCTAACCCTCCTGGAGCATGTACATGAAAACCTGCTTGATTCCCCAAAACTTTCCTCATTTCAAGTGACCTGCTCTAACGAGGCAGTTGCTTTCAGAGTTTGAACCCAATAAATTCCAACTGTGACTCTTTTGAAACAGGTGATGTAATTCTATCGATCAACGGACAAAACATGGCACGTGTGGAGCACAAATCTCTGGTGAATTTTATTCGCAAATGCCCAACGCATTTGAAAATGGTCGTCGTATCGGATGAACGAGCGCGGAAGGTAATACTAGACGCTTATATCTTTAGCCCTCCTTTTATTTTGAACTATTGCCAAAAACAATATATAATGAACTTGCCTTAATATCTCCTCATAGGTGGAATTGCACATGCGCTACGTGCATTTGCAAAAGAAATTACATGACAAGATGAAGGAGCTGGAGCAGCTGGATTGGAAGGAGAAGGAGATTTTGGCAGGAACATATCGTAACCCATGCGGCAGTCCACTTGGTGCTCCATGTCTCTCCGCCACAAGTGCCTGTTGTTTTTGTCCCCCGAAATCCAATAAGCAGATGGATGAAAAAGAAAAATCCAAGACAATTTCGGCCATCACGGGGGAGAGCAAGGAGAAGGAGCGATTTTTCCATGATTTCTACCGCAAATCCCAAAGCAATCGAGAGCTCCATCATCGCTCCGACTCGACAAAGCGAGGGAAGAGCTTGACTAATAGCAATAACAACAACAACAATACCTCGAGCAGTACTACCACCACCACAACCACGATAACAATGTCTTCAGTGAATACGCCATTGAAATGTAAATTGACGGAGAAGCAGCAAATGAACTCAAATGGTGCTAGTGGGAGCAACGCGGGATATTCTGGCGGTGGAAGCAAAGCCACGGGCTCAGCTGTCGCAGCATCCTCATCTTCTTCCTGTGATCCACAACTAAAACCAAAATCCTGGGATAATCTGATGACAACTAAATCCTTTGGCGGATATGGCTTCGGCTTCGGATATGGCTACTTCCCTCAGAAACAGCACTCACATGGAAATTACAATACTCACCATGTCACTCATCCCCACCACCACAACCACCACAGCCACTGCAATCATTCCCATTCCAATTATTACTACAAGGCCTCAGCCCACTCATCCAGGTCTCAGGAGCAAGGAGGTGGCTCCTACGCGGAGCACAGACATTGTCCCACAAATTACCAGTCTGGTGCGTACCAAATCATAACAACGGGTAAACCTGTTCGGCCTGGGGAGAGCAATCCCGGTAGCAGTAAGACACTTCCGACTATGAGGACCACAGGGGCGACTAGGGCAACACCGGAATCATTTGGAAAAATGGAGAAGACCTTGTCAGATTCCAGCTTGAACAGCGAACATCACAAGGATTTCCCCAAGAACATGTCCTACCTGAATCGATCTACTGAGAATGTTCGCTACTCCAGTGAGGATGAGTATGATGAATACCAGACAGAGAAGGTCCCACGGAGTCATCATGATATCTTCGTTTGAGATTCTTATATATGCACACACACACATACAAACGCCTATAAAAGACTTTAGAGAGATTTTGGATAGTGTTAGTTAATATGATCAATTTTCATATAATAGCACTTTTGTTGAATGGTTGTACAGTTTTCTCTATACACCTAGTCTTTTCAAGACTTGTTTTCCTATGAAGATTTGAGTAATTTCGATAAGAATTCTACATTAAACTTTTACCCCTCAAATCAACGTCATTGCACTGGATTTATTTACATTCTTTCAATTTTTACCATTCAGATTCAAGTCTTGAAATCATGGAGGAGTTGCTCAAGACTGAGCAGATGGCAGTACGGGCTTCTGGCATGAGATGAAAAAGCAAGGATTCATCGTGTTATTATTTGGGCATTTCATCAAAATTCATCTCGTCTTACTGCATATCACTTTACCCCAGCGTCGATGGCACAGAGACATTTAAAATGACAAGGGCGAAGGGCTCTTGCAAAGCCCCTTCTCATAGACACCTTGGAATGGAAACTTGCATCAATGTTTGGAGTTCTACTTGAGGAAATTCCGCCAAATTAGAAGACCACGAGGGTTTCTGTCCACAGTGCGTTCAGCAATAAGCTATCCTGCGATTCATACGACTTTTTTGTAGAATTGTCATTATTATAGACTCACACCAAATTTTTCAACAGTTATGTCAGCTGCAGTTGACATACTGAAGTGACAATTCGGTGTGCCTTAAGGCCAGACAGTTGTAATGCCGCAACTCGCACCTTTGCTGATGACAGTCACATGGCGAAACCTATTCGGTAGTATGACAGCGAGAGTGACATGACTGGACAAAATGAAGTCAAAATGTATATTGCGAAGCCTTGGCAATTATTTGCCAGTGGAGTTACCGGACTTGAGGCCAACAATCATCGGGCGAAGTCCCACAACGACGATCAAGTCTCATTCAGTTTCACGATGTCAATGTATGTAAGTCATTCAATGTGCCATTCTTTTTAAAGATATTAATAGTTTGTAATATGATATTTGCAGTAGAAATCACACCGAATTGCGAAAAGCGTTCTGCCCTTGTAAAGCAGTTGGGACCGAATGATTCAGGAATTAATGAAAATCGGATTAAGCAAGGGCTAGAATGTACCATCAATGACGGAGATGTAATTCACCTCCTTGTGGACACTGGAGAATTCGACTATAGACTTTCCTTCGAAGAACGTGGAAAGGATTTTGGGGTTGGAGATACGAAGACTACTGGCGATGATTTGACGACCGAAAGTAGTGATTCAAAGCCGGTCAAAATTCCTAAAATGTTTCAAACTAAGGCTGCCAGGAAAGAAGTACTAGCGGGAGGGACGTGGGAGTCTATCGATGCGGGGAAGGTACTCGTGTATTCAACCGATCCTGCAGTTCGAGAGCCAAAGACGATTGTTAGTTAGTGTCATTTCATGAAAGGATATCTGTTTGATATGACATTACTTGATGGTTGCAATGATTTATTCTCAAGGTATATGCTTTCGACTTGGATGGTACTATAATAACAACCAAGTCCGGTAAAAAGTTTCCCAAAGATGCCAACGACTGGAAATTCCTCTTTGATCCTTGCCTTACCAAGATGCAAAAACTGGCCAAAGGGTCCAACTCTAAATTGATTATTATTTCAAATCAAGCTGGTCTGAAGAATGGGGCGGTTGAAGTCGATGGTTTCAAGAGGAAGATTGAAGTAATTATGGGACAAATTGCATCTCCTTTGATTGTATTTATCATCACCGGAAAGAGCGAATATCGGAAGCCGTTACCATCCGTATGGAGTCTGTTTGTTCGGATGTTCAATGGCGGAGTTTCTCCAGATATGTCCGAGTCACTTTACTGTGGAGATGCAGCAGGGCGGAAGAAAGATCATTCAAAAAGTGATCGGTTATTTGCTTTGAACATCGGAATACGTTTCTTAACCCCGGAGGAATTCTTTTTGGGACAAAAACCACAGGAATTTCAAATGCCGGGCTTTGATCCAAAAAAGATTTTAAAACAGTTAGAGTCCTCAAGCCCTCCGTCTAACGACCATATCAAATTCAGCGATACTCAGGAGGTACTTGTCCCAAACATAGATGCGGAGGTATTGAATTGTATGTTTGCTTTATCGTTCAGGTGATCATCATGGTTGGTTATCCAGCCTCAGGGAAAAGTGAATTCGTGAGATCGGCGCTTTTGCCGAAGGGATATGTCCATGTTAATCGGGATACGCTGAAAACTGCTGCAAAGTGCAAAGCGCTCACTTCTACATCTCTGGAAGCTGGAAAAAGCGTAAGTTGATTGTCTTCTGTTAAATCCATACCTACGGAGTTCCGTCGAGTCTCGAGTACAGCTGTCGCCAAAGAGACGTGGCTACAGGAAAAAAACTCAACGTCTGGGGATTTGCCATAGAAACGTATTTGACCATGTAATATCAATTGCCGACGTATGGAATCTTGGAATAGAGATTAATGCATTCGGATCTTAAATGTATTCTAAACGAATTTGTTATCAGAAGTAGTCTAAAAGCCATTTGAAATTCCAGATTGTCATCGACAATACCAATCCCAGTATTAAGGACCGTGAGGAATACTTGAAGCTAGCCTCAAAGTTGAAAGCAACATGTAGATGCTTCTTGATGAAAGTTGATTACGAACATGCTTTGCATAATAACAAGGTATATTAGATGCGGTCTGGTGCATTTCAACGGAAATCAATGTGAAAAATGAATCAAATAATGTTATCATATTGCGTATGTGTTTCCAGTTCCGCGAGCTCATTCTCAGTGACCATGAGAAGGTCCCAGAGGTCGCCTTCAATACATTTAGGTATGCAGTTTCATGTGAATCCCGCATCTTCTGTTACTAAGGGGTGACATGAATGTCATTTTTCTGCTATAACTTTCTGCATTTTAGGTCCAAGTTTGAAGAACCGTCCTTGAAAGAAGGCTTCACAGAGATTGTGCACGTGAATTTCGTCCCCAAATTTGAATCAGCTGATCGGAAAAAGCTCTACTCGCTATATTTGCTAGAGAAATGATATAATGTCACCACAAATTCTTTGCTACAGGTCCCACAGATTTGTACTTGAAAACCTCGCTGCTTCTTCATGAAAATAAAACTTATTTTTCCAGGCTTTAAAGCATACTTGATCTCTGCGGCGGCAACAACAACTTGTAAGGAAAACATGGAGCAAGTCTTTGTATTTACAGCATGACTCACGCACTCCTCCGCTGCCCCAACATTTGCTCATCCAAGCATACATACAACCCAAGAGGAATTGCTACAAAGATATTCCACCACCACCACCAAACGTATCAATCGAGCCATGTCATGAGACTTTGAACAAGCGAAAAGTAAAAAGCATAATAGAACATCCGTCGTCTTTATTGTTATCGCCATCAGCCGATAGGGCGAGAGAGAGGCAGATTTCCGCCCCAGTATGTCTAATCTACACTTGGTCTTCTGTGTTGCGACTTGCGACTTGGGTAAATAAGGTCATTATTAGAAAAAGTGATGGCCGGAAGTAGAGGTCGAGACTTTTTCAAGGTGCATATGAAATCCTTGAGCCATGAGTATGTCTTTACTCTTCTATACACCTTTTCTCGTATGAGTAATAACTTGCAGGGCCTACTGGTCCTTTGGAATGCATTATTTTTTGTCACACGATTCATCATCATTACCATCATAAGTCCAGCAAGCCTGATTTTTCTTATATACACTTGTTTTATTATGGCTTTTGACGAGTAGTATTACGTCAAAGAGGTGTGTCTGTAAGCAGAATGCTGGGATGATGATGACGCAGATGGGGGGTCGTGTAAGGTGGCTATGACTATGGTGTGAGACGACAAGATTCATTCACAAATTCAGTCTGTCCGATTTGGCCATGGAGCTGGAGCCATGTGCTCAAAGGGTTGAGAGTCGAATCGAATGCTTTCAGACGAAATTCGAGCGAGCGAGTTGATTGCTTTTGATATACGCATAACTTTACGCCAGGCCCCCTCAACTTGTGGGAAGGCATCGATGGGCGAAGCTTTGCGAGAAAAAGCACACTGGCTACAGCTCACTCACACACATTTGTGAGTTCTAGTAGATGATGAGATCCCCATAGGAAAAAGAGCCCCGTTTTGGAATTCTCTCAGTGAGCATAAGCAGTACGAAGCATACTACTAGTGAGTGACTGTGTATAGTGGAAAACACAAGAGTGAGAAAAGTCTATAATATTTCTTCCAATGATCTGTTTAAAGTGGTTTTTCGTCCTTCTCTTCTTCCACGACTACTACTCCTTGCTTCAAACTAGTTGATCGTCAAATTCAGTGGATCTCAGCAAGAGCAAGAACAGGTTGAGACGTTTGTTCAACTTGATCACACAAATAAGGAGAAGAAGACGGCAAGAGAGTGATAATAGAATTTATTTGCGAAAAAAAAATATATATATTACACAGAAGGCTCACGGTGTGCTTTGAATCCAATAAAAATTTATATATGTCGTCCTGTTTTGGTGAGAAGTGTTTGTGTGTGTGAGAAGACGACGACAAGTATATATAGTGTGAGGAAAGATAAATATAATGGCTGCTTTAAATAGCAATTCTGCTCGTGAGAATCAATCACGAGAGTATTGTCTCCGATGGAATAATCATCAGCCGAATTTGGTTCATTATTTTGGGACACTCCTGAGCAGGGAGTCATTTGCTGATGTCACTTTAGTGTCTAGTGAGGGCAAGAAGATTCATTGTCATAAAATGATACTATCTTCGTGTTCTCCTTACTTTCAGGTAGAGGAACTTTTGTTTTTAAATCTTGTGTTTGTATTATGAGATTTGTGTATTATTGGAAAGATGTTGTTTACAAGTTGAGTTACTACTGCTACTACGACTACTACTATATTGGAAATGAGAGCGTGTTTGAGGCTCCTTCAGGGTCAAATAGTGACTTGTTGTTGTGTATATAGTTATACTTTACTGCATTTACACGCGCATTGTTTTACACATTGTAAAGCCTCCAGTCTGCCAGCAATGCCGCCTATGTATCTTAATAACACAATTATGTATGACGTCATTGTGACCTTTGGGAGTGTTGTGAGAATGATGATTTGTTTTATTGATGATGACTTACTTGGACAGTGTCATGTGGTTTTTATGTGTCAATTATTAAGCCAGGGATTCCCTGTTTTGTAATATATAATAATAATAATATAGACCTCTCAACTTGGTACTTCAGTCAGGCATTACTCATACAAGCGCACGGAGGTCTTGTGTATCGTAATTGTCTTGTAAATGGCCCTTATGCGTCTTGCTCTTGAACAAGTTTATAGTATGACGTGGGGATTGGAATGATTTTTTGCCCAGTTTGAAACAGGAATATGAGAAGTCTTTCCGACTGGTTGTTTCCATTGATCATCGTCATGAGGAGTTGTTTGTTTAGATGAGAATAATAAAAAGTATAAGAAGACATGATGTGTGGGGCTTATGAAAGAGCCGCTGCTCTTTCATTCAATAGTAATGAGAATTTAGCTGAGAGGGGCAATCTATCTCTATCGATGATGAAGAATTATGAGGATTCTGGAATGGATTTAAAATATTTTGCTCGTGGGATGAAAAGAGTATTGAGGAATAATGATGAAATTTATAGGAAGAAAAAAACCTGTTGTCGCGCATGTTACAGATTTAGCTAGTATGTGTGTGATACATTTGAATTATCAATCAGTGTCGGGGTATAATAAGTCTGTGGGAATTTACTTGGAAACTTTTACTTTCTCATCAAGTTAGGGACTTGCCAGACATAGTAAGCCGTCTGACCTCGAACATGTATTCATATAATTTTCATGCCATGAGCAAGTTTGTGTGACTCAGAGTAGAGCTGTGGAGCTTTTTTGCCCTAGGGAGTCTGAATACTTTGTGATTGAATGTGATGCTTGAATAATTTGAACGTTTTTCTTATTCAATGTTTCAGAGAGTTTTCGAAGGCAATCCTTGTAAACATCCGATAGTGATTTTGAAGGACATAGACTATGCGGATCTTCAGACTATCATTACATTTATTTATCACGGTGAAGTGAACATCTCCCAGGATAGGATAAGCAGTATTTTAATGGTGAGCACAGATTACTTCAGTATGTCCTCCTATATGCTCATCTTGTCACCGATAATGCAAGTTTGTGCCTTTGTTTCCTAAAATAGACAGCGAATTCATTGCAAGTCAAAGGCTTAGCGGAGGTTCCAGCTGGGGATTTGAGGAAATCCACCGGAACTGTGAATAGAA
Organism: Deuterosminthurus bicinctus; assembly: GCA_034698825.1. Lineage (NCBI taxonomy): Eukaryota > Metazoa > Arthropoda > Collembola > Symphypleona > Bourletiellidae > Deuterosminthurus > Deuterosminthurus bicinctus. Next base: position 11,891 of record JAQIWI010000230.1, on the reverse strand, counting down.
AACGAGAGAGTAGTCGAGAGACGAATGTGGAGGATGGAGCCGTAGCACAACAACAGGGATCCTCTACCCCTCACCTTCTTCATTCGTCAAATTCATTGGGTGCCGTGGAAGATTTGGACGAGAATTCAGCCCAAGCAGACATTCCAAAGAAGAAATTAAGAAAATCTGCAAGTGCCGCGGCTACTTGTGGCTCATCTACCGTCAGTACAAATGGTGAGTCGCATTTGGCGTTGGTCTAAATAATAACAATTGAATGACTCTTGACCGCTGGATATTGGATCATATTTCAGGAGAACACTCATCTTCGGGAGGGTCGTTAGAATTCGGTGCTTCCACAAGTCGCTCTGTAGATGAGACGAGTAGTCCTGGAGAAGTTCGGACGAGCGAGTCGACTTTAACACGCACAGCGTCCGGTCCACCACCTCTGCAGCCCGTGACGACACATCATCTTCCCGGAAAGTCCAAGAGTCTAGACCACATCCATGATCGAGATGTAGTTACCCTTGATTCTGAGCTGGTAATTTTACCTGACAAGCTAAAAGTAATAGTGAATTTGCCGTGGAGAGTTTATTAACTGGAATGCCCTTTGTATTTTCTAGAGCTCAGGTGGTTTCTCGGAGAGTCACACATACGAGGATGCCTCAGGTGGAGCTCACAGAACAGGTAAGTGCAGAGAATTGCCAATTAGCTAACGCATGATTTTGTTTCGGGTTAGAGACACTGTCTGGGTCTGATTTTATGACGGCGCAGTTTTACACTCTTTAAGGACGATATAGGGAGGAGAGTATGGAAAACTTGTTATTATGTATACACGCAATAGGGAGCGTAGTGTAAAGGAAATGTGGGAAACTGAAAAGAACAGTTTATTACATATTATATATGTATATATGTATATTCTAAACAAATTAAGAGTGAGTGAGAGACTCATTCTGGGAATTTCATGGGCTTTTTTTAGTGTATAATATAGTCTTGGTGGGGATCATAGAGTTGTTGTATTAAAGCCATTTCCGTGGAAAAAAATTGATATTACATGTGTTCCGGGAACCGTATTGAGTCCTTGCTGTTTTATCTTTTTTTTCTAGCTATAGATTTACTGGTTGTTTATCTATCTTTGTACATTGTAGCATATAAATATGTACATGTGGGATGATGACGTAGAACCATTTATAGTTAGCAGTCTTTCTGTCTCTATTTCTCTCTCTCTCTCTATCTCTCATGTCCTCTCCTTTATGTATGTACATTATTTAGATGATGATTATTATTATTGATAAAATAATTTAAAAGAGCATTCATTTCGGGTTATATTCGCTGTTGTTTATGGTATGGGACCAGTTTTTAGTAGCGCAGTGGATAGGACGAGGTTAATTATTTACGATGCTGACGACGATGACATTTGACGCTTATCAACGACGTATTGACCAAGAACTTGACTCGGCACTTGCGTGTGTGGTGATGATGTAAAAAAAAGTTATGATTCTCTGTACCATACCGACTTGTTGTACATTACTGCACCAGATTATTAACGTATGAATTAACACAAGGGTGTTACATAATAGGAGGGTGTTAAACTCGTTTCCTTGGCTTCTGTTGTGTGTGGTTGTTTGTTGTCAGTTGGTTGGTTGGTTGGTTGTCTGTACAGTTGTTTTTTAAAAAAATCAGCACCTCTCTCTCTCTCTCTCCTTCTGGTCATGTTGTTTTTTGGTTTTCGGAAGGATTATTATTGAAATTTATTGATTTTTATAATGCTTTTGTTGTTGGTCAGGCTATGAGCTAGACATAGCAGATGTGAAGATAGAGGCAGTATCCGATGATGGTGAGATTGAGTTTGAGGATGATGAGGATGAGGAGGAGGAACCCTACGGCCATTCTTTCAGCCTTGAGTTTAACGAAATCAACCAAAGCTACCCGAACGTCCCGTCTTCATCGTCATTATTTCACAACCCAGTCCATCAGTTCGCCTCAAGTAAATACTCACGTTTTTCATGCATTTTACGTCAATTTTCTAAGGCTCAACCTTGTCAAATAATGCTTGTACTTGTGTAGTTGCTCCGCTAATTGGTAGTTGCAAAATTAATTGGCTCATCCTGTGTAGTATACCTTGGGGCGAAGGAAATCATTGTCCTGTTCACATGAGTGTTTGTCTGTCTGTCTGTATGTCAGGGTGCTTGAATCCATTTGCCTCATGCTGGGGGATTTTCCGTAGTTGTCAAAGTGTTCTGTAGTATAAATCACCTTCTGCTGCTATAATATCGCCTGCTCTCTGCAAAGTGTAGTACGTAGTATTTTCTAAAATCTCATTCGACCTTTGCCATTTATTTTTGCCGACCTTCACATTACCCTACCACCAGCTCTCATTGCTTCTCTCTCTCTTTCTCTCAGTGTGAAAGGCTTTTAAAGCTTAAACGATCGTCGGTTGTATACGATTGAGTGAGTGCCAGTTGTATTGGAGGTGATTGAACTAATAATCCCTTGCGGTGTTCGGATGCAGCCAGTGCTTTTATGCTACATTAGAAAAGTAATAATATTAGTAATTACACGAAGCCTTTAGCTTGACATGGCTGGTGCGGATAGAAGTGGACATGTAATAGGAATTTAGTAAAATGTGCTCTCTGTTGGGATGTTATTAAAAGGTGGGATGAGAAGACGAGTGAAATATCCCAGGTTTCCTGGTTCGGACAACAATGTCGTTGTCAATTCAAAGTACGAGCAGGCCATTTCGGATCTCGTGGCTAACCCGGCATTAACATTTAGAGAGGCGGCACAACGGTACTCTCTAAATGCCAGTTCTGTCTGGTATCACTATCGAATGAAGCATGGATACCGACGTAAAGTGGAATATGAGTAATAATTTGAGTTAGTTCAACTGTTTACTCTTTCTATCTCTCTGTCTCTCTCTGTCTCTCCATCTTTTTCTCTCTATCTGATGAGTTACTACTGTAAAGAAACCAAAACAAATAGATACCCTATCTACCTCTTAACTAATCTTATAGCATTATAGTTTTTTACATAATTACGAGAAGAAGATATAAAAAAAATTACGAGACATACACAGCGAAATGTTTCCTTGTATTATTATTGTAATTGTAATAATAATTATTAAGATTATTATTTATCCACATGTCACGTTCACTATACAATATGTAATTTATATATCTTAGTAACCGTCCCGAATTATGAGGACTTTTATATAGACGATGAGATTCCTCACAAATGCATGCCATGATGATTTTAATGTAGTTTAGAAACAAATATATATGACAATGACCATGATTATGGTGCAATATACTTGTGTACCGTATAACTCAGCTTTAGATACACAATGCTCTTCATTCAATAATAATAATGTATTATACAGCAATAATGATGTTTTAGCTTGTCGGGACGTAATTTTTTCACAAAACCAAAGTCTATAGATTGTAAGAAATTATTATGATGTGAGTCACAGGCCTGTCCACAAGTTCAATAACTTGAGCCTGTCCAGTATATAGGTTATACTTAAAAACCCTTACTTAAATAGCTAAAGAAAATAATAGAGAGAAGAAGAAGGATATATTATATAAATGCCTTAGGACATGTCTAGCGGGCTTTCGCTATATGCCCTCTGCGTACACGGGTCCCTATAATGTTGCACAAAGAATACGTACAGTAACTGAGCAACCTTGTTAGCTTTATTATTGTTGTAATATATTTTTTAGCTATTAGAATAGAAGAAAATGTATTGATTTTCATGTACCTGCCTTCATTCTTCGCAATGACCGATAAGATTTTGACCTCTTTCCCCCTTCTCCCTCTCCAAACTCTCTCTCTCTACTTAAACACACAAATGACAAAGAAAGAAGTGACTACTATAAAATGCATTTAATTTAGTTGATAAGCAACGTAAAGCTTCATACCCTATTACCTCAATAGATGTAGAGGACTCATAGGATATGACACATTAGTTACCTCGTAGTCAACGTGTTTACACGCTCAGCTTCACCTCATCAAGATGATCAGTTCAGTTATTAAGTCCATGTACAGTTTACACACATTACAGACAAAGACACGTTGTAACATTGGAGTACACGCGTTCATACGTATGAATGGTGTGTAAGTACTTTGTAATCACTTCACACGTGCCGTAGTTGTTTTCGTACTCCCACGGCAATGGAATCAGGAATTCCGCAGTGTTTTTTTTATATAGTCGAGTAGAGTAGAGAGGAGATAATTAAAAATTAAGTTCATTGTAGACCGTATAGAGAGATGAGCCAGCCATAGCAGCATTGAAAGCTTTCATATTAGGAAGCAGATGCGTGTACTTACATTTATACACTATACTAAATATTATTATTATTATGATGATTATACTTCTAGTACAACCATAATTATAGTTTGCTTAAGGGGGAAACTGTGACCTTTGAAATGGTCTCAAAAGTCCCTTGCTTTAAACATGACAAGGGTATAGGAAGTAATAGAATCAGAGTAATTTATATGTTCAATATAGTTGACGATACAATCGAGAAATACCGGTGCGATTTTTGACGAGAACGAATTATTACAGTTTGTATTATTATTATTATTATTACTAGGAGGGCATGATGAAGGAGCGTGTGATGATGTTAATCAGCGAAAGATCATGATATTATGTGTATTATGAATCGTATATGTAGCATTAGTGGAAAGAGCCTGTCGTAGATGTGACTCTGCTGCAGCGTACTTACCGTCTAAGGGTAAAAAATATGTCCGAATACAATTAAAGTGCCGCTATAATAATGGGAAGAAGGAGCGGATGGGTGTGTTTTGCACGAGCGAGAAGAGAATAAAAAAAATGTTTTTTTTTGTCAAAACAGTGTCAATATTTTTCTGTATTCCGTGATTATTTAAGTAGTTTGTAGTATGGGCGAGGAATTGTTTACTTGCAGAGGTCTCCTGCTCTGTTTTCTGTATAGGTAAGAAGAACCAAGCTTGTACTACTTTGAATGTTTTTTTTTGACATTGATATTGCTGCTTGAAAAAGCCTCTCTATCTAACTCTTACCGCTTCCATTAAAAGTGTGGACTTTGAGACAAAGGACATCATATTTTCAGTTGATCAAGGACAGTTACTGACATGTTTATTATTTTTGAGGCCGTTAGACACGTGTAGGATGAATAAAAAAATCAGGTGACGTCATCATTCCCAGACTGATTCTAACCCGAAATTTCCATCAGTTTAACAGACGGAGGTGTAAATGTATTTTCTTATGCCACAGGTCTTATGCCAGGATTTCAGTGTCGACGTGGACGACCGCTGATTCGACAACCTCGGATAAAGCGTCCTGATAATGAGACTGGTGGGGACCTTTGTATCGACGAGTCCAGAGATGGGCCTACGGATGGGAGTAAAGACGACGACGAGGATGAGGATGAAGATCACAATGTCCCTGCACGTCGACCCGTAGTTGAAAAAAGAAGAGTGGATGACGGAGACTCTGTCACCGTTCCCATTGTCACCGTAAGTCAAAGCTCACCGACACCACCTGCCAGTCCCGTAGTGGAGAACCCTGTACCTTCCCCCACGTCGAATAAATCCCACTTCTCAACTATCATCACAAGTTCAAATGGAGCGTCCACGACGATGAGTAGCAGCATTAGTAGCACTAATATTGTGACCAGCAGCGGCTCCAGCCTTCTGATGGTCCCGAGCGTGGTAGAATCTGTGGCGAGTGGTGGAAGTAGCAGCAATAGTGGTTCCACATTATCACCCAGCAGTGCCGGAGGGGTTCATCTGGTCAAACAAATCTCTCAGCCGCTCCTACCCAGCCATACAACTGTCCTATCGTCCACATCCTCGTCCAGCAACAATCCGGTCATTCGGCGTCAACATTCCCAGCCCAATCCCGTCTCAACTACACAACTCGTGACGGCACCAGCAGGAACCAGAATTTTCCCACTCACAGCTGGCAACACCCTGAAGCGGGGGACTCTGTACCAACTTTTGCCGCATGACGGTGGAAACCACCACCACCATCATCACCACTCGTCCAAAGATGAGGATGCTAGTCCGGTGGGAAGCGCGATATTTTTAGAATCCTCCTCACTAGTTCAGCTAGTGCCGACGGGGGATGGAACAAATCGAATCACAATCACTCCAGCCTTCACTAACATGAAAGAAGAGAGAAAGGAATGCCTTTCTCCGGGAGATATGAGCCCAGAGGTGACTGTGACGCTGAAGGAAGAGCCTGGCTCTGTGGAGGGGACCTCAGATGGTTCATCGTCCTCATCTGTGGTCCACAGGGCCGGCCATTGTCCAGCACTGCGACCCGGACCTGCCTTAGGTTGCAATTTCTGCTGGAACTCCGTGGATGAGTGCGGGAGGATACTGAGGAGGAAGACCAAGTATCATTGTCCTGAGTGCCATATTAACCTCTGCATCGTTCCTTGCTTTCAAGAATATCATGAGAAGGCGGAGAAGAAGAAAGCCAGGAGTAAATTAGGTTTGCCAAAGCCGAGCTCAATGTAGTTTCTGCCCTGGAAGAGAGGTTACATGTAAGCGAGGTTGCGGCGGGCTGGGATGATTCAACTGTGGATTCACTCATGAGCTTTTTAATAATGGCAATATAAGTAGCCTATGGAACTGATTGTTGAAAATAAGATTATGTGCTGATTTACCACAGAAGAAGAGGCCAGCAGCCCCTACAGCCAAGATGTCATGAGGAAGGCCTACTCGTTGAGGGTCCTTGTTATTCTTATTAAGGATCCATGTTATTCTTATCGCAATTTTTCTTAAGTTGTGCCAGAGTGAGGGGCAGGTTATAAAAATATGTATTCTTCATAACAACTGTTGTGCATCTATTTTTCAAAAATGGCCGTCTGGCTGTGTATAGAACGGATTTTCATGGCTTCACAAAGACTTTATTCTTCACTGTATCCTTTCTTTTTCAGCGCTGGATACTTAATTCTGCGCTCTTTGTAGTGCCATCTGGTTATACAAATATTGTATGTATATATATATGCGTACAGTTGAAAAAAAATACTCGTTATATTTACATTTTTTGTCAACAACAAAACGGTTACTCTTGAAATCCGTCGTGTTTGTAATTAGTTTTTTTTATGAGCGCGACAAAATACGTACGTAAGGATGGGTACCTGGGATATTTAATGAAAATGTTAAAATGGCTATATTCTTGTGAATACGTAGTAGAGCTACTACGTAGGAATAGAGCAAGTCAACAGTGGGGTTAGCGAACTGTGAAAGGTACAAGGAACTAGATGGAAATAATAGTTAATAGTGTGGCATCTGTAAATAATTATATTTTAGCTAATGATGATGATGAGATGGAGCTGATCTGTACCAGGATAGATTTGCAATAAAATGACCGCATCACAATATCACATGTAGATCTGTTTTAGTGATTTAGAAGTGTAGGCAGCTGTAGGGTAATGGAGAAGATATTCAAATGATGTATGGAGTATGATGAAAATTTATACAGTTTGCTAATCATATCTTGTTGTTGCTTATCTAAAAGCTCTCGCTCCATCTTTCACTTGAAATGAATGCATATATTTTCATCTACAACAGATATATATAGAATATAGAGTAAGCTGGAGTTGCTGGAGTGAAGAGCCGTTGAACCAAGTCATTTTTGTTTGTTTGTAATTGAAACAAAATGGAATCCTCCAAAAGGGGCTTGCGTGTTTGTACTAAATTTACCCTGCCTTTTGGTTGGGCTGTTTGATGGATTACCATGGCAAAGACCAGAGTCATTAAATTTTCACAAGTTAAACATGAGTTGTGATAGATGTTGATTTTACCGGTGCTCTAGCTGCTGTTCTAGCTAGTGTAATTATGAATATTGGACGGAGGTGAGGTACCGACCGATTTGTTGAGCCTGCGTGTATACGATTAAGTTGAGATTGCTGAATAACCATGTGAATGCTTTTACCAATGCACTATTAATTAATAGAATGGGGGTATCTATAGACGAGCTTGATAGTAAAGGAAGGAAAGGGGGAAATGATTTCATCTTGTGGTGATTTGCTATTACTACATGGATTAAAATGCACTACGATAACTGAGATTTAATTGAGGTATTGATTCATGATACAGTTTTAGTATTTATTGTTATTGTTTTTATTTTTTAGTTGCATTTATGCCTATTATTAGTTAATGATTAAGTTAGTAGTAGTGAGAGGATGAGATAACATGGGAGGCGTACGGCGCCGCCTCTTATTCATGCTATAAGAAGATATTGAAATAACGTCAAAAAAGTAAACTCAGATAATTATTTGCTGTTATTTTAGGATTTTTGCTAATTAGCAGAGTGATAAATGCTATATAATTATTACTTGACCTTACGTTACTGTTACAATTATTCCATATTTTATTAATAATAATAATAACAATAAAGTGGCGAGAGACAGCCAACTCCATACTGTTAGCAATATAGCAGTCAAAAGTTATACCAGCTGTATCTTTGTTTTTCTTCTTCTTCTTCTTCGTCTTCTGTCATCTGAGTAGTAATAATTAGATGGTTTCATATATACGCCATATATAGACGTATTTATTACTTATAAGTAAATATCTTTTTCTCCTTTACACACAGGTTCCAATCTCGAATAATGGAGCCCATCTTTTGCTACATGGCTTTGAATTGAAATAATTATATTTTTTCACATGCGGATTGTTGTAAACAGTTTGAATGTCATAATTTTCCCAATCACAGATCTATTTCGTTGGCAATACTGCAAATATCTTGTTATATTGAACTGAGGAAACGCAGCAGCTCATTTAATAATAATAATCATGTTAACATGGATAACTCTGTACTGTTGAAGCAGGTATTTCCGTGCTAAAATATAATTCCATCTGCATCATTCATCTGGGCATTCACGATTTATTTTTCTCTACTACCGTATAGCACCTAAGCTACACGCTCTTGCAAGGATTTAAAAGGCGCAAGTTCGACTTGATTTTATTTAATTACTTTAGTTTAATACGGCCAGGAGACTACTGTGCTACTCCATGCGATTTGGGCACTGATTATTCATAATTATATTAATAGTAGTAGGCAAACCAACTCTACAGCAGTCTTCAACACAAATCATACATATCCCCGACGGGTTTAAGGTACGTACCGTGGAGAATGTATGTAGGGGGAAGTAAGTCTAAACATGATGATGGAATTTTTTTGGGGGAAAAAACAAACAGATGGTACGGTCACAATGAATGTTCTCGTACAAAAAATGATTCTCGTAAATCCTTTAACAATACAATAACAACGTGACATAATATAAACCAACTTAGAGAACTACGCTTTAATATATCTACGAAACGGATCATCGTAGAGAATAAATCAAAGCGCTTCATTTATAGTTTACGATTCGATTATTATTATTCTTATTATTGGAATGGGAAAAGAATCTAACAAAGTCCACCTTCATCTTCACGTTCACCTGCAGGCTTCTGGGTTACAGATTTGTAACTGGGAGCTGCATTTTCTCGTATCTGGGCCTTAGGTGGATTCACTAGACCAGCTGGAAGCGGAAGATCACGGGCAAGTCTGAAAGCAGAGGAAACGGTTAAATAGTCTAACTTGATAGCTTCTACATTTGATTTCATGCGACATACTTTGCATATTCCACATCCATGTGTTTGACAAACGGACTATTAAGAGCTTTTCGCGCGACGTCTGGATCTTCTTCGTCATAACCACGCAACAACATTTCCAATGTTTGCACTTCTTCCACCTCACAACAATTTCCCCACTCTTTGAAAGCCTTCTCTGCCGCTACGTAATCTTCACGGGCCAGTTGCACAAGCACCAAGGCAACGGTCAGTCGACCTATCGCCGGGATATTTTCACCTTGTTGATGTAGACTGATCTCTCTTCTTATTGCATCGGTAGCCTCATCGTACCTAGAAGTCATTGGAACCCCATGAAAATCCACTTCAAAATTCAAAATATACGCCTGAATTCAAAATCCATCGTCCTTACTGTTTCATTCTGACTAGTAGTCGGGCATATTTGCTACAGAACTCTGCGGCTTGTCTAGGCCTGTCCTCGATCTTGTAAACAAGAAAAAATTGTCGTCACACACTCACTCAAACAAATGCTGACGAATAATAATCGATTGTACTCGACCACGGTGGTACCTAACTGATAACAACTTACCATGACAACATCCATTCCTCGTCGGTACAAATCGATAGCGCGCTCTGGATGTTGAGTTTCGATCATTTTTGCAGCTTTGTCCAAACACATTGCTCCTGAATCTGGTGTCCCATGTTGCTGATACAGAATACAAGCCTCCTCTCCCAATCGACCAATTTCCATCAGTTCACCCAGTTCTTTGCAGATCAAGGCTGCTTGCTCCATGCATTTTGCAGCCGAGAACAAACTACGATTTTGCTTGTGACAATCCGCTGCTTTCAACAAACATTGCTTGCACTCTTGATATGACTTCATGCCTTTGTAGCAAGTGGCTGGAATTCATTCAATTCTTAGTTACAATCAACATAACTATCTATGAACTGGGTAAGGCCCGTTGAATAAAGTAAGTAAGTAAGTAATTCAAAACTATCCACAGGATATTCCTCACATCGATGAAGCTTATACTAACAAAAAAAGTGCCATACCAGCTTTATTGTATTCATCTGCAGCAATCTCATAATCGGGTCTCCACTTCAATAAAGAAGTTTTGAGGCTGAAACACCCGGAAATAAAATTAGAAAAACGCCCACAAAAGTCACAGAGTTGAAAGCCTTGAAAAATGTCTATCAAATTCTCACCTCTTCTCTGCATTTTTAATGTGTTCCGAAGCTTCGTCCGCCTTCTTCACCCCACTAGCCATTTTGTTTCACTGAAAATTATACAAAATACTCGTCAAAACTTTCCAAATTCCAAAATATCAATTCGGTAAGCAAATCCAACTTGATGTCATAATATTCAGTTACAATCAAAACACACAATCCTAATTTAGACCACAGAACTAATTATAACACAATTAATTTAAACTATACTTACCAACCAATGAGGCCGAGAGAATTAATAGAATTTGAGCCTTGACAGTTCTCTCACTCACACGTTCTTTTGTTGTCCCTTTAATTTCTCCAACTCACAATACAAAAGACAACTGCAACACTTTTTGGACTCCCCTCTCCCGACCACTGTAATGCATTCATACGCCAAGGAAAACTGCAAAAGCTACAGTAATAATAATAATAATAATCCCAAGAAAATTATTACTGAAAACACTCTCAATGCCCAGCTATATGCTGGACTTTAGTTTGAAAAAGTTATTCGAAAAGTAATGTTCAATTTCTATACTGGGAGGAGGTTGCTGATGTGTATTCTGTGTATGTGGATCGTGCCCTCCAGCCTCTTCGCAAATCGACAGTCCCAGGGAAAGTTGCAGACATAGCAATCACTATAGCTTTCTAACTTGTGTAGTAGTATAGATGTTCATGCTAGTGGTAATACTACTAGATTTTACTTTATATATAAGTATACAGGGTGGTGCAACAGCTGTAGTACTCCTTCTAGTAGAAATAGCAGGAGCAGCACTATAGTATAAGCCTAATGCTATAGGAGCCTCAACTTTCCCATGCGGAGAAAGCCGAGATAGGTGCAGAGATAGAGTGGAAAAGTGCATAAGAGTATTGAGCCATTCTCTTTTAACCTATTGACCAAGTTCAGTTGGAATAACCTGGTCAAGATGGCAGGAATCATGTCAATAATTCAGCTGACCGTCAATTAGAAAGCTTCACTCTTAACGACTGTATGGGGACATGTACGCCATAATTATTGACTCGTCCCTTTCACTTAAACACTCATAGCAATCAAGTCCCAGAGTCAGTCATCAGTCAGTCGTGAACCAAGTTAATAAAGAATTTAGAGAATGCTCTGGATAAATGCTATATTCAAGTGCTAT
>JAQIWI010000229.1:0-47857 GCA_034698825.1 Deuterosminthurus bicinctus | reverse complement strand
ATTATGTTTGAGGATAATAATGCAGCGTATGAACAAATTTCATGTACATTACATCACTAGAGTCCCCGGTTGTTTCTTTAATGCGAAACGAAGAAGCGCATGAGGGTTTCTTAATGTCGTCTTTGGTGCAATCTTCCCATCAACCTTGTTACAGACGGAAATGACTGAAGAGAACTCGAGAGTCGCAGATTGCAGGAATAGCAGAAGGGATAGAACGAACAAGAGCAGTTCTTGGCTGGAGCTTATGATGACGAATCAACTAGCTCCATCTCGTTTTCTGGAGAATCAGCGAAGCTGTTAGCGTTGCTTTTACATCTACTCGCCTCGTGTCTCTTGCTACCTTGCTTTCTCTACTGTATCTATGTTGCTGTATTCCCCGTGAAATGTATTTTATATTTTCCCTTAGCGTAGTTATTTAAGTGTTGTAACATAAATGGAAACTGAATGCATTCACATGCCCAATTAAGAGAGATCTGTAGATCAGTCCTATATAATGATCGGACGATGCCTTACGTGAAACAATGTAAAATATTAGACTCTGTTTAGACACTTTCTGCTGAAGCTTTTTCACCAAGCTTTTCACCACTTTTCGCATGCTTCCGTTCGTTCCATCGTGTTTACACTAATATGCCAATTATTGAACTTTTTGCGGCTAACGATACTCTCTTTGAAGCCCTGTACAGACGATAACTTTTCGGTCCTTTATGTTTTATATTGCATCCCTTGACGTCCACATAGGGGTTATATTACAATAAAATGTCCGTGGCGTGAAGATATTTTACCGCCCATCCTTAAATTTACTGAAAGCGCCCGAAAAAGCTTCAGCTAAAAGTTGTTTTTGCAGTTTGTATAATGCGTATACTAGTGAACTTTTTGCTTTTTCGCATTTGCTTGTAAGTCGAGCAAAATTGTCACATGCCTTGCTAAATTGTGCTTTTGTGTCCGCCAAATGGTATGATCAGAGAGGCAGATCCCAGGGCGAGCAGCACACCGAGTCACATAGGTGAAAACGTGCTACATTCGATGTTACTTACGAAATTATTCATTTACTTTTCAGATTCTGTGACGAAACTGCTGCAAAAACTTTTAATCGTTGTGCGACCATCTTCCAAATGAAAAGGTGCTCAATGTGCTTCATATTTTGATTTTCTTCTTCTGTCAACACTTACGTTACTTTTCCCATGTTAAGCATAATTTTTTCACTCATTTTGCCATCGCCATCTGCATGATCATGATCATGTTCCCTCCAGAAACGTAAAAGGTGTGATTCTAATTTCCACCTATCGTTGGTGTGATTGATGAATTGACGAAACTAGATCATGCGATGTGTTGACTTGACTCATTAGATTTAGTTGGAAAACTGTTTATTTTCATGGCTACTTATTGCTCAAGCTATAAAGCTGCTGGATCCGGCGGTGCATGCTCATATGGCTGTGATGATCATTTGAGGATTAAATTTTAACCTGAGTTATGTCGTGTTTAAATGTGAGCAGCCTGAAAGCCTTCATAGTGCTACGTAGGGCAAGCCTCTTTCTTAGAGTCTGAAATTATTGTCTCAGGATGTTGTCAGGGTAATGGTAAGGAATTTGCAGAGTGCAGCAAGAATGTCGTATGGATTGACTGACGTTACATGCTGATAGATGTATAATGTACCTTAAGCCCCTGCCCAATTACCACGTCTGAAATCTGTCAAACAGAATGCGCATTCTCAATTCTAGCAGCACCGATTCAATGAAGCTTTGAGTGTTCTAAGGCGAGGAAATTAATTAAGTTTATTGTTCTACATTTCAGGTGTTGTCACCCGTCTCCTACAGAAGCTATTGATTGTAATCCCACCAGAAACGCCTGCAAGAGTGTGAGAGAGCTGAGGAATGATGAACCTCTGTGTACGCAATCAACTCACGAAGTGACACCTTCATTCAATATCTGCAGAAACAAACTGTGTAGTAAAAACGATTAACAAGATACCATTGAGAGAAGAAAAAGAATGACAACATTTGCAGGAGTGTTTGTGTGCGAAAATGTTGTTGTAGACCCATTGTAGGATTCAATCTCTCTTCCGTCGGTGTACTATAACTAGTGTATTAACGTTGATAATGCTTCATGAGAGGTTACCAAAGTAGGGAGGACAGTAGGAAAGTTTGAATGTTTTAAAATAGATCTTGAGTGAATAACGTTTTTCTTAGTATGACAATCCATAATGAAAGTGAAAGTCTTAGCAGTATATTTATGTGTTCTTTATTGAGTTTATTAAACCGCCTTGTCATGTAATTTTATTATTTTCCGGTGAATTTCTATGAATTTTTCGTCATCAACATTTATGATTTAGTTACTATTAAGTATGCACATAGTTGAGTAGTACGTAATTAGCTATGCTAATATTGTTGCAGATGCTATAGAAGAATGCTGTTAGAGAATTTTGGGGACAGGTAATATTGATGTCTATATTAAGGCAGACATCGATTCTGCTCCTGATGTATACAGAGGGAACTTGTAGTTCGTGATCTTTGGATTGTAATATTATCTTCGTTTAGCATTTGATCAGCAAGTTTTGCCTCCTCGCTGTATATCTGTTCTCATATCCTCAATGCGTGCTAGGACTCGCGTCAATCATTAAACGTGTAGAGAGGGTTGTGGATGATAATAGTAGTGGCGTCTATGGTATTGCTGAGTGATACTCATGAAGCTTCGCGTAGTAGTAAAAGAGAAGCGTACAATCTTCGTCATCAAGAGATTTAGCGTGTGTGGAAGAGTGAAAATGTAATAGGGTAAACTGCTTGAACAACAAAATTACTCAAACAACATTTTGTAGGAGCAACAATTAACGGTCAGAGGTGCGCTTTGCTATCAGACAATAATCCGTACATTTTTTGTAATCAATACAAGGTGTTTTTCAATACGAAAAGTAACTTTCTGCTTGGAACAATTGTTCTAATGAACTCAAGTACTAAAAGTGGATTTGCAGTTGAGAGAGAAACCTGACAATGCAATAGAGCAAGGTTAGAAATCACGTATTGCACAAGCAGAGTAATGTTATGCTATGCCTATTCACATTCCATGCGCTGAGTTTCTTGAGATAGTTTTGTATCTAATTTTAGTTTATTATCGGTCTGAAGATCCTTTACGGTAAATCTTACAGCGGAAGGAATTGTATCAGCTAGTGAGGTATCGCGATTGTTTTGCTGCGGAAAATTTGTTTAAGCTATGGTGAAGGCTCAGTAGCTCTTCAGTATGCTGATAATCCCAATGAAAATATGATGGAATTTATCTCAATTGATGAGATCGAGCTATGTAATTGCAAAATGTCGAATGAATACGTCACATGTTGTCTTTGCTCTCCGTAATGAATGACCTGCCATACACCTGCGGTACGTCATGTAAACAGTGCTGCCATGTTGCGTTTTGTTTATTATTACTAAGTATCAGAAACACACTTTTAGCATTTTTAGTTTGTAATTAGCACATGTCGCACAAACTGGTTAGTCATAACCGGAGGTACAAGGAGGTTTCCTGTAGTAGAAGATTACCTTCCGTTAAACAGCTGGAAGCCAAACTTGTCACTGATTGTTACGTCATTTGTCACTGTTATTTGTACCCGATAGAAGTTTTGTGATTACGTATAACTGCTGGCTCATGTTACCGAAATATTAAAGTTTCTACTTGACTGTGCTGTTTCTTTGTTGTAGCCGTATTCACTGTCGTCTGCATCATCTATGGTTGTTTGAGTGGCACGACTAGTGCATTTCGTTGTGATATAATTTAGTTTGAAAACCCTGCACTAGATGGCAGCATGAAGATCCTACCTCTTTTTACGTTTGTTTCTTAGAATATTCCATTGCATGTATTTTAACGTGGTCACCTTTACGGGCGGAAAATGAGGGAGGTTATAGAGATGCAGGGAAACACTAGCACTATTTCATTTCTGGTACTTTCAGCAGAACTTGGGTTACATCTTGCACCTATGTCCACATATTTAATTTGTTATTGCTCTGCGCATCTACCTCCAACCCAAGGCTCTAGAACTGAAAATTTTTATAGGTGCCCGTTGAGTCTGAAAAAAGATCAAAGCGTGTAGAGAGATACCCATGGCTCACCATTTTCTCACTCTGTATTACCTTGCAGTTTGAGCAAATGACGCCTTGGTAGCGCCCGCGCTGAAATTTTTATGAAAGAAAACGAGACTTCACTTGAACAGACCACTATGCCAATGCCGAGTGAGTAAAAATTGGACGACAATAAGGGAAACTGAATTTCAGCCTTGTTTACACTCCTTATCTGCTTCATCGTCTGTCACCAAAGTTTATCAACAGACATAACAATAAGTTTTAGTAAATGTTCAATCTCAAGAGCTATGACCAGGTTAGCAGTCAATGGTTCGATGACAATATATATACATCATCAGGAATCCGGAATCTTCACTGACGTCATATTCCTCCCCTTCCGCATGCATAAATGTACTATAATGTGGCAGGTATGTAAGGGAAGAAGATAGCATGCCAATGGGTGTAATTTAATTAAAACAATTCAGTTGATGTGAGAATGACTAGTTTTATGTACGTGACTTTGAGCAAGTTGCGTGTATGAATTAAATGAATAAAACTCTGAAGTATGTGTCACTGAATTTTGAAGTTAAGTAGTCCAGAATCCGTAGCATTTTAGTGAGTAAAACTTAGATCATAATACTTAATTATTTTTGTAATCGTTGGCGTAAAGGGAGTCAAACTTTACAAAGAGTGAGTTTAGCCACATTAAGGAAAAGCACAGAATCACTCCGAGTCAGTTATTAAATCGTCACCAGTAGACCAAACTGTTGAATTGTCCACATTCTCATGGAGAATCTTACAACAGGAATTAGTGAGTGGTAGAGTGGATGTTATGAGGCCAATAGTGCAAAGGGTAGCTAACCATATGCGCATTCCAGTTAGCACTACTAAATCATCGGTCTCAGTACTAAACTGGAAAATTTGAATGTGATTAGTTCGAAAAATTTGCCGCACTATCGTATAAACGGCATCCGTTCTTGTAGGAATGAATTTGCTTTATCCCAATGCCTACAAAGAATAATAACAATCATGTCTGGCTTTCTACAGAGATGCTATCATCACGATGTATTACTTTGTACTACTTTACACTATCGAATACACGATAATTTCAGTCAAGTTAATTGTCTTTGTAATGAAAACATAAGTCATTATAATTACTGCGTAAGCCCGCTTCCTGTACTTAGTTGAAATTTTGGTTAACATTTTCAGCTGAAAATATTTCTATGCTATGTTTAATTATTGCTGTCATGCTGTGATCATGGCTATTTTTGTAGAAAACTCATCAACAAAAAGCCTAACTTGTACTTTCTATCATTATATACTTGTGCATGACTCTGAATTGCCATTCAATTGCATGTAGACGCGGTTCGTGGTCATCGTTACCACGTGTATAGTAGTGAACTCTTGTGAAGCTTACTCTGTAGTCTCGGCACTGACGTTACTTCGTCCTGACTCTCGAAGAAGAAAATCCGCGCAAAGAAGTACTAAATATGGAGAATCGAGCAAGACTTGAAAGAAAATAGCAACAGTTAAGTCGTAGTAATGCATTAGCATCGTGTTCATGTTAGATGTAAATTGTTTCAATTAAAAATAACAATATCTGTGCCTGTTGATGAAGGCCCCCGTCGTCGACCGACCTTGGATTTCGAGTAGAAAATATTCCTGTTACCAATATTCCTTTCTCTTCGGAGTAAAATAAATAATAACTCATATAGCCTCTGTTGAAGGTACATTATAAAATGTAACTACTTAGTCGTCCAGTGAACGAATTAAGTTGTGGTGAATATGTAACTATTACAACACCTTGTTTTTAAGCGTTGGTTTTGTGAGAGGCTGTCTACTAAATAGAGACAGAATTATATGGTTCAAAGTTACTTAGCTGTCGATAATTACACGGCGCGCAATTTTGCGGTGAATAAAAGCAGCACAGGTGCAAATGAAAGCAGTTTTTGCTTCATTCAATTGAGATTTTGCAGGAAACAGCGATAATAAAACGATGACTCAAGCTCCACGGACGGATTTATTGTGTGCAGCCGATGACTAAGCGTGAGAGAGGACCAGATTCGGTGCTAAAAACTGGTTGTTTAGGCAATTCAGGGGACCAAATCTAGATGACTTACCCTCCTAAACTCCTTATGGCTCGTAAATCTCATGATGAGAAAATTTAGGTTGCTTTTATTCAATTGCAAGACTGCAAAGTCACTATGGACATGAACTGACGGGCACGGCAGCGTATATAGGCAAAAAACAGACGACTCGAGTGTTCCCACTGAGAACTGGATCTCCATCCACAAAGATGGAAGAAAAAATTAGATTCCACCTGCTCAGCTTCGAATTTCACGTAAGAAGTATTTTTGTCGATTCTTCATCTCACCTTCTGCTATGGGTTTTCGGAATGAATTTCTATTCATTGATAAGATGGAGCTTGAGGGTCGATCCTGGACAAGGGCGGTAAGTGAAAAAAAAAATTATAAAAATTGTCGAGATGTGGGTCCGTTTTCTCATCCTTCCTAACCATAATCTTGTGAAAAATTTAAGAAATCATTCGTTCATGACTAGTATTTTTGGCCAAAATTGTTGAGTGCAGCATCAGGTACGGACACTGGATCAAACATAGGGTAACTGAATGGAAGGAGAGTTCGCTAGAAAGCTCGGATTCTAAGAGGGCGACGTGGTTACTGGGACTTGACTTCGTGTGGGGGAGTGAGACCTACGAGTTTGGTCTGAGGTCATGTGCCCAAACAGATTCGCGAGGGATTGAAAAGACAATATATCTTATTATTATGAAAAAGATGGATGTTTATAAATAAAAATTTTGGTTAGACCAAAAAATTCCCCCGAGAGGTCAAGTCAAGAGAAGAGAAGTAAAGGTTGAGAGGAGGGAGTCAAGGCACACTGTGAGGATTTTCAAGTCTCCGTAGAGCGATAAATTAATAAAAGAGGAAAAGCTAAAGGTTTTAGGGCTGCACAATCTTCAATGAAAATCCCAAAAGCGATAGAGATAAATCGTGATTGATTGCACTCCTGATATTCTCTTTTTCACACTCCTACTTTTTCCCTCACACTATTGTAGTCTTACCAAGCAATGGCAAAATATCGTGTGTGAAGTGCTGGAACGTTCTGTGACTCTCCATCCCTTGTAGTGTCTCACTTCCTCTTAGTAAAAGTAAAGGAAGTATAGGAGCATTCATCCGACTCCTTCCGCACAGTATATTTAGTCGCTGGTAAGTTCTTCAAACAGCTCTTTCGCTGCCTTGTACAGTTTGACATTTGATTCCAATCTTACACAAAGCATCAGTACACCAGTTAATCCATTTCTACATTATTAGTTTCGGCGCTTGGCGATTGCCCACAGTGGAGATGAGTCCTGTAGGGAAGTATAGATGTCTTTTTAACGTCTTTTAGTTGCTAGGAGCAAAAAGATACAATTTCCTCTACCATCAACTGCTTTCCAAATCAGCCCATTCTGTCTCAACTTTCTCCTTTGAGGAACATGGTGCATCCGCTCCTTCCTCCTGGCCCCTCAACTTTTTCCTCTCTTGCTGGCCACTTAATTCTGTCGTAATAAAAGCTGTTGAAGAAGGAACGCGTGTGGAGGAAAAGCTGGGATTACCTTCCATGTGTTACTAACCAACTACGTCCCCTACACAGCTTCTATTCGGTCCCAGTCAAGCCTTCCTTTGTTAGGGCAACTTTTTTAACATCACATAATGGTTGGAAGAAGATGACGGCCGAAAGGCTTTGCTTCTATAGCTCTCTACGTAAAAGTAAAATGCTGAGTGAAAGTTCGAGTAATTTTATCGCAGTAACAAGATCCACGGGTTGGAATTCCACTGTGACGAAATGCACCTATTGCTGGCTCCAGTTAGCTTCCTACAACATACGCAGGGTACAACTTATTCTGGCGACGATGGTGCGTGCTATAAGACAAAAATTCGGACAAAATATGAAAGGAATTCTCCTGTATTATCATGCATTATCATAATATCGCTAATTGCAATACCATGTACAACTCACAATTACTTTTTGCAGTATTAACCTGTGAGCTTAATGAGGATATGATGAGTACTATCAATGCGATTACTCAGTAGAGAAAACAAGGAGGAACGAGAATACATTTTGGCCGTTTGCAATACAGTGAATGTTGCCGAGCTTGTTAATTAACTTGAATGCTGAGTGGAAAATGGTGAATAATACACTCGGGTGCGTCTCGCTTGACAGAATCGACGCAGTTGATGGAATCATCAGATGGACCCGGACTGGCTCATGGGAGGAAATAAAAAAAGACTGGAGCATTTGCAGAAACATATGAGCGCTTAGAGTCGTAAAAGTCATGAAAACAGAGATACATTCCAGGGCGTTGGCTGGGCTATTGACGTTGTGGCTTTGTATGTTTGTGGCTCAAGTACATGGAGTAGCAGAAGAGAGAGAGAGGTCCATTCTAACAGGGTTGCACTCATGAAAGTTGTTTTTAATTTATTGGGTCTTTCTTTATTGTAACAGTTGAATGGGTTTCCACGAAAAGAGTCGGCCAGGGTTAAACACACGCAGACAAACACATGTGGCTGGCTATGGATGGAGTACTTGATAACATTTTACTGTATTGGTCCCAGTGTACAAGTCTTGTGTGCAGAAAGCGTTATTACATATATATTTTCCCAATGATTACAGGCAACGGAGAGCTTAGGGGTAGTGCCTTATGGCTAATGCCTTCTGCCACAACTATATGCATGATAAACTCAACTTCTAGCACTGGAGCAATCCACCAACTGTAGCAGTTGAGTGCATGTGGCGTGTAGATGTGCACACACCTTCGAAGCAAGATGATCATCACATGATGAGCTTGTAATAATGATGCTCTTCAATGGAAGTAGTAAATTAATAAATGGTAAATTATTTGCTTTTTTACCCTCCTCGTGTCATATAAATTCATTTGATAATGCGAGTGAGATCTCCCCTATTTGAATCCACAATTAATGCTCCGACAGTGCACGCGCATTTATGGTTTCTCTTTGACTCTGTCCTTCTCTATGTACAAAAACCATAAATGTACACTAGTGCCTTTTTTCTCCCCTCACATTCATCCTGTGGGATAACAATTATTGCATGGCATGAAGATCCATCAGGTTTCTATTACTTTTTTCTGTCCCTTTACTCACGTTACCTCCTTCACTCACAGCCTCACTCCTGATTCTAGATTTATTGAGTATTTTATCCCTCCCGAATGGTAGGCAATATGAAGGTAGTAAAGTAATGATTCTTTCCAGCCTCTCATATTGGCACAGACAACAAGGGACATTAATGTGCTCTTTCTCTCTCTCTAGTAAATACTCGCGGACGTTTGTGTGAGCGTGAGTGGCTTTGCTTGCTGACATTCGTCAAAAACATTTAGACAGAGGAGAGAGATGGATAGAGCTTATGTAATAGGAGGAAGAGAAGAAGCATTTTCACCCGTAATCACCCTCCTGGTCTCTCTCTCTCCCCCTCCTCACACAATACCATACACAGAGCTTTTGAATCATCACTACAGGAGCATTGATACTCCCATCTGTTCCTCCATCATTCACATTTTAAAACCTTCATCCATCCTGCTTTCATTACTCTCCAGTGGACAAGGGCTCTATTAACCGATTATTACCAGTCAAAGTGACAAGATGAGTCTATATATGTATACCTCAATCTGTGTGATATGCTCTGCATTCATCCCTTAACCAACAGTCAGCCCTTTCATTCTTTGTATTATTCTCTACGCTCCATATATTTTTCTTGTGTCTAAAACCTCCATAATTAATATTCATGACCAAATTGGAGTAGGGATAACCGACCGTTGGCTTTGTGGTCGCATCAAATCTACGGCAGCAAAATAGAGGAAGGTAACAACAGCTCCATTCATATTTAATGTAACACTTTGGAACAAAGTGACAAATAAAGAAGATGCTTGAAAGTTTAGAAAAAAGGGAGAGATTATGATGAAAAGATAGAAGTCAAGATTGATGTTTGACGTTCAAGTGTTTTTACAAGCGGTCACAATGCGGTGGATATGACATAGCATAGGATGCCGAAGGAGATTAGAGGAGTGGGAAGGATACATCCAGCGAAGTGAGAGCAAAGACACGCTCATTGAGTTTAATTGAAACTGTCAGCAGACGATGGAGCAAACGGGAGGTCTCCCTATGCACCTACCTGGCGTGCAGTGCGGTTAACGGCCCCTCTTGTCCGTCCCTAATTCTGAGGTGCAAAAGACAAAAGCAGGAGTAGAATGGGACGCAGTATAAGCACACAGAGAAGTAAGATGAGTGAACGTGCCGCTGACAGGGCGGTATACAAGTATTACATAGTGAGACATTGGGAATTTAATAATGATGGGTTGGACCTACCGGGCAGTGGAAAGAGTAAAGTGTGTGGATGCTATTCAGAGTCAAAACATGCGTATCCTTTGTCAGCCTAACTGTCAATACACACACACAAACATGTCATTTATCCCCAAAATCCTCAAATAGGGTTCAATTTCCTTACTCGCTCACTTCTCATTATTCCTGTTGGGATCTCATGATGCCGCTTTGTAACAATCCATCCGAATATGCGCACGTCTATAGGCACAACAGTCAAGAGTATCATAATGAAGCTTGCCTCCGGACCTGCTGTCAAACAAGTAGCGGCAACAACATCCTTACAAACACGTGAACCTTCTCAACATCCCATTCATTCTGGTGAAAACTTACGTCTAATTCTTCTTGTTAGTTGCCGCAATAATAACAACGCCGATCCGCTTTACTTGCTTCAGTAGTCTAATATGTACAGTAAGTAGTAAAAGCACTTAAGTAGCTTCTGTATGTTTATCAATGCATTATTTATTATTTTTTCCAAAAGAGACTTCGCATCTGCTTAGGATTACTGAAAACTTTGCTGAGTGTTACTGCAGTCTTTGTCCCTCGCAAAATGGACGCAGTGACCATTTGAAAACAATAGCTTAACGATAGAGATATGAATTGAAGGAAGTTATGTCGTAAATAAGTGGGTGGAAAGGCCTGGAAATTAGAGGTCGTGTCCACAGAATGGTCTCACTCAGATCGATGCTAATCTGAGAAATTTGGTAAAGCTTCCGACGGCACACAGTGGACTGCAGAGAACCACTTTGAAAGCTCAACTTAAAAGGGAAGAAACCTCACTGATTCTCAATAGGACTACAGCAAATAAATATGTAGTTCTCCTCCAACTCCTCCAACTCTAAGCTATAGGAGATAAAGAGAAGGGCACATAGATGTAGAGAGCGGGGAAAATTGCAAAAGGTGGAAATCTTGAGTAGATAAGCCAGCTAGAGATCTGTATGGCTGCAGTGTCATTATCACAGAGGTGGAAGAAAATTGCCTCTTCTCTAGTCAGCAGCATGTGTGCGCATAACACGACAACTGTATGTGCATACACCACGGGTGTTATTTAGTTTGGCTTCTAGAGGATTGGTGAGAGGAGATTGTGCCCGATAGTGTGGAGAATTTGGTGAAAAGTCATTTTATTTGGGATGGAATTGGTAATGGAAGGTAGCAGTTGGCAGTTGGAGAAAGCTTTTAAGATCATTCAAGAGAAGATTGGAGGAGTTCTTTGGAGCCAGAGTGTGATAAAATAGGAGGTCACATCGCGTTAAAACTGCTAAGAAATTACACACATACCATACACACAGAACATACAAGGACGACGAGAAGGAAAAGCCTCGACACATGCTGTCCTATTACACGCTAACATGCGCATCCAATGGTTTACCAACATACGGCAAGGGAGTTTAGTTCATTCCCATAAATTTCCATGGTTTCGATTTCCGCTATCCTTGTAAGACTATTCCTTTGAAAGTTCTTGACTATTTTATTTACCTCTGCCGCTATTGCAGCAAAGTTGCAAGAAGAATACAGAAAATTTTCAAAATTTTATACTAAAAGTTGTTTTACTATCGTGCTACATAGATGTACGTTTGGTGGTATACTGGAGAAGATAATATGGCAGGATTTTTCATCGTCTTTCGGTAATTTCTTGCCAGTCATGGGAAAATGCTGTAGCAATAAATCCAAGCTCAGACATCCCTTCGTGGCACCACACCCAAAAATGACTCTATTTTCTACTCCTAATCTTATTGCCTTGGCTGAGATAACGAGATACAATTTTTTCTGCCTTCTCCACTCACTCTATCTCGCTTCCTCGTTCTCTCACTCTCTCGTTCTTTCTCTCCTCTTCCTCATGATAGCCACTCTTTCCCCCAGTCGCAAGCTCATGCGATTGGTCAGGCTGGAGGACGTGAGAGAGAATAAGTGTCTAAACTTTGTTCCTCCTCCTTTCAAAAGAAAGTGTGCAATGCTGCTATCAGCTAGGACAGTAGCACTGTCTCTTTCAAACATCACACCACACTTCTTTATAGTTCACAATAATTACACTTCTCACTAGCATGTGTGTATGGATAGAGCCAGTGGTCGTCTCCAGTTATAAAGTGCTTGCTGCTTACCTCTTTTCTTTCCAGACCTCTTTAGTACTGACCAGCATCAAATGGATACTACTGTTTTACCACAAGCTAAGACGTTTTCGCTGGAAATGCTCATGTCCTCATGCTATTATAGGACTTAAATGTCCCCATTCGCTTCACACGCGTACAGAATCACGCTAGGGAGGATCGCAGTAAGGTGCGGATGATGTTGTCAGGGTTTTGGAATTGCGCTTGTCGGAGGGCGAACATATATGAAAGAGTGCTACGAACCCTCTGGTGCTAGGATGAGACGACTATCCACCGGGGATCTAGTCAAGGATTTGGCACGCATCAGTAGCCATTGAGAATCCGAAGGAACATTGCCTATTATTGCTTTTCTCAATGTATCTGAATTTAGTAGAAGCTGAGAACATGGCCCTCAGAGCGCTCTCATGTGCGACAGAGTAATGTTCGAGGCTGTTGAGACTGCGGAGCAAAATGGGATACACGGGACTTGAGGAAGGATCAGTGAGTCTTGTGATTAGAATGTCGTGTCTACGCCTCATCATCGTCTTTTCTTTGGACTCGCATTGTTACACACAAGTGCATTCACTCACATCCCTTTTCACCAAAGCCGATGTCATGTGCACGACTGTGATAGAGGGAGCAGCAGTAATAGACATGACACAAGTTATGTCATAAGACGAAAGGAGAGCAGAAGGGATGGGATGGTAGGTGGAAGAGAAAAAAGAAGCCATATAAAGGAGGGCTGTAAGAGGGAAGAGAGACACACACACGCAATCTGAAGTCATCACATTTTGTCAAAGAACTGATCCTGTGATTTCCAATGAATGATTCCACGACACGTCCAATTACTGATCAAACGCTCCTCTTTCCTCAATATGTAGCATGTCTTGTGGATCCTTGATAATGGATTTGAAGCGTGCGCGCTTTAGGGAGGACTGAAATATGCTCAATCTTCTCAGCATGATAAAGTCATTGGAGTAAAAGCTCTTTCACTTCTCGTCTTCCTTCCCTAGTGCTATCCCTGGAAAGAGAGAGAGCTATAAATCCGCACGTGTAAAGTGTACGAGAGCTTGACCAGATGAGAGATGCAATCAGTGAAATTAAAAACCGTTCACAAACATCACACATTTATGCCCTCTTCGTACACAAGAACATCGTCTCAGTGCGGTTACGCAAATAAGTTACTAGTTAGAGAAAATGACTCGGAGGTGATAATGGCAGAGTGGGCTGAAGGGGAGAGGAGAACTAAATGAGAGATGGAATAATTTGAGTGTTTGTGGACTAACTGGTAGAATGATGAGCTCTTTGTAGTGGGTAATCCAACAGAAGAACTTCCTGGTTTTGTTCCTGGTTCAAAAAGTAACTTTGTTCTTGACGGTAGATGTAATTGAATGCGTTCGTTGTATGTGTGTGCATGTGTGTATATGAGAAAGATAGGTCGAATGAGTAGCCTTGCATGTGTGCCCTTTTACATTACAAGGTGCGGACGAACATTAAACGGAGGGGAAGGTTTGGGTAATTTCTCTAATGAAAGGTTTAAAAGTTTCATCTCTCTCGCCCTGTCCGACCCTCCTCGGAAACATTTCATTTAATTAGTTTGAAATTAAAAGCAACACATAAACCGCTTCTTCTGTTTGTTCAAAGGCTTCGCTCTCTATACTCTGCCACTCCTCTCATCCACCTTCGTGTACATACCATACATACCAAACTTGATACGCGGCGTGTGGACAAATCACATAATTCCCGACTCTTTCTGCATCGGACCACATATGAACAAATGCATGACAGTTTCTCTGCCCAACTGCCTGTTATTTGTGTGGTCGCCGATGACAACTCGGGAGACTTTCATGTATACTAATTAGTGCCTGGATAGCTCTTATACGTGTGCGTATTCCTCCTTTCCAGTTCTCTCATGTTAGTAGTATCTTTGAATTCATTACCTCTTCTACGAGCACAATGGACGCTGGACTAAAATGACGGTTATCCAGTGATCACTTTGATCTTCATTAATTTTCTCGAATTGCAGCTGACCAGATGGGACAGAATTCTAATTGCCATGAGTACTAATACCAACCATCAATAGAGTTGGCACAGCTTTTCTCGCAATTCGATTAAAGCTGAGAGAAGAAAGAAGCTACCTTGCTTCAAGCTGAAATTC
Organism: Deuterosminthurus bicinctus; assembly: GCA_034698825.1. NCBI lineage: Eukaryota > Metazoa > Arthropoda > Collembola > Symphypleona > Bourletiellidae > Deuterosminthurus > Deuterosminthurus bicinctus. Next base: position 33,183 of record JAQIWI010000229.1, on the reverse strand, counting down.
AAGAACTTTCGGGATCGGGAATCGGGAGTGCATTTGATGAACAGCTTGAATTTCAGTTGGAACTGGAACGAGGACTAGTTGGAGTTGGAGCTGGGGCTGTACAACTTATAAGAGCAGCAACACCGATTTCTCGTTGTATGACCACAATGAGACATCTATTGCCTCTTCGCAAATTATGAGCGAAGTGAATGCAGCTGACCAAGTCAAAGGCTTGTCAACGATTCAAAGTAGCCTAAAACTGAAAAAAAGTCTGACTGGAGGTGACCAGACGTTCGAATCAGAGGATGTGAGTAGTAGTAAGTCAGAAAGAGTGAATTTCCACGTAGAAGTTAATTTATTGTGTCACGTTGAAATAACACAGTCACAGATATACTGAAGCATGTCAATCAACCCATTAACAGCTTCTACTGGCTCATGAGTTCCAAGACATTCTGGGTGCAGCAAGTTCCTTGTGAACTTGATGGAAGTAAGATTTAAGAATGTTACATTAGCTTAAGACAATGAGTTACAGTGATTATTTTGCAGGAACCGACTTTTTGCAAGTGGCAATACAAACTACCAGCCCACTATATGAAATTTTCAATGAGCGTGGAAATTGTGTATTTAAGGCAGTAAATCAAGAGAACTTTAGAGGGCGGACAGAGAGCCCGTTTCGTTCGTTCAAGTTCAATGTGGTTGATAGTGCAGGGATCCCCTTCATGGATATTGTCAAGCACCGGCATACGTTTTGGGATTTATTCTCTCGTTGGTGCCCGTGCTGGTGCTTCGGACCCATTAAAAATGTAAGCGAGCACTTCAGTTTAATCCACAGCATGGAGGAACATTAGAACAGTGAACTTTGATTATAGGAAGCTACGATTGTATGCTTAAATGGGAACGCGGAGTGGCTGTTAAAGCAGGAGTTTACATATCGTAAATGTGCCAGGACTTACTTCAAGGCTTACAAAGCCGGCTCAGACCGGGTGGACGTGAATATAGAGGGACCCGGAGATATATGTGCTTTAGGCTATCCGCACGGCTTCACGAATGGTTCTGAATCCACTAGATTTGTATTTAAAGACGGATCCAACTCCGACGTAGTTGTGGCTATGGCAAGAAAAGTCTATCCATTGGGAAAGTGGCCAGCGCAGTATAACACATGCCCACTTGCCATTATATTTACTGACAAGGCAGAGCTAAGGCACAGAATAGTAGCCTTAGGATGTGCGTTTTTATTTGTGAGTGGCTATTTTGCTGGAAGTGAATGACTCAATTCGCGTCCTTTGACAGCCTTCTTTTTTCTTGCAGGATTTCATGTTTTTTCAAAAGGAGCTTCACTAGTTTCATGTGGCACAGGATCTGTGGGAAACTTTTCAAACGACGGATCATTCATAAGTTTTACAGAAATATGTTAATGAAAATTACAATGTTACGCTATTGTTCAATCTGACGTTATCGAGTGGAGCCGCAAGGGCTCTCTAGGCTTATTAATTGGATCATCAACAATGGCATTTTGCCAGCCCACTTGATCAAGTCAATAAGGCCAGGAGCATGGCACCAGGCCGACGATGCAGTGCTACTTGTAATTCAAGTGGTGGTTATGATTCTCTATGATCATCATCATAATCAGGACTCAGCTTACACTGGAAAATACGGAACCTGTCACTGCAGGATTTAAAGTGAGCACATACACACACACACACACTCTCCGCAGATAATCAGTTTTCACAATGCTTTCATGTCAGTAACTGTTAACTTCACTGAAGGGGTAATGAAAACTACCCCAGGGAAGTATATAGTCTAGTGGCAACACACGACCGAACTGACTTCAACCCTGTGGGATCGTCATGCTTGTAAGGTTCCACAGTAACTAGAAGACACTTGAATCTGCTCATAGAATACACACACTTAAGTCCATCAGTGAATGGATCGATTTCAAGATGGAAACCCTAACAACACTCATTCTGAACACTATTTATGTCCATCAAGGGCTTGTTACTTTCGGCGCTTTTCACTTACTCAAACATACTAGTTTGTTCAAACAAACTTTCTCATAGTTATATATCAATCCCAGTCCTCAAGTCAGCCAATGCTTGGAAAGGGCAGAAAAGGCCGTAGAAAAAATACAACATAGGACAATGACTACACCTATATTTTAAAGTGAGCCATTCTTCTTCCTTTGATCACACGTCAACTGCGTATTTAGAGTTGACTTATAAAATTGGTATTCTGAAATTATTGCAAAGCCATGAGAATGTATGAATTTATGATGGGATTTTCCCAGGAAATGTTTCGCATTATGGACCAGAATATATTATTACGTATTACGATTGTATTCTTACATGGGAATGAATGCATAGTTGAATAGCAGACGAGATTTGACGACAGACAGTTCCGAGATTCATCACCCATGGTAGCATATATTATTTGGGAAAAGAGGAGTAGTAGGGTTAAATGCAAGCGGGTAACACGAAACCAGACTGACTATTTTGTTGTCCTACTTTGTAAGCAAGAGCGCTCTTGGAAAACAAGAGTGAAATCAGTAGTCAAGATTTGGAGGAAAACAAACGAACAAGACCAATCAACATTTCACTTGTGATCCATTTGATGCCTCCATTTAGAGCCGATCCGATTTCATAAACTACAGAGTAAATGGACCTTAGTCGAAGTGGTTCCTAATCCATCTGCATCATCATATGCGTTTACTGTACCGACAGTGTTTCAAGCTATCTCTTGTTACTGTTTCCCCTTTACTATAGTTGAGCGATGCCCCACGACCCAATCGTAATACACATTTGTGCACGTCTTACGGATTTAAATATGGACAGACAAAAATGTCTTTTTAATCGTATGAAAATAACGGGAAAATTCAGAAAAATCAAGTTTAAACCATCATTTTATTCAATATATATATTCACGTAGAAAGTTCACACTAGGAACTTGTTCAGTAGTTTGCGTCATTTACGCTCATGACTAATAATTAGGCAGTTTGCGCGATTATGACGTAGAAATATACACGTCATCGTAAACATAATTTTAACATGGGTTGCCATAGGAATTTTCACGTTAACGCGCGTTACGTTTGTGTTACGCTGATTTACGCAAACTGCCTATTAACTGTACAATGAGTGTAGGATTCGAATTTACTTACGTCCATTACAGATCTATCATTAGTTTAGATAAGATAATAACCACATTGTATCATACATGCATTCGCCTTATTCTTACGTTACATACTAAATACATGCGATACGACTGTGAGATTTGTTTTCCTCGATTAAGAATCCGAAACATTGACAATAGAAGGATAGATTGACCTCTCTGAAGCGGAATTCATTTCACAACACCTTACAAGTGGAAAGGGGATGCGGGAATGATTACACTGACTTAAATATAATTACATTAGCTACCTAAGAATTGAGTCCATAGGAGACGGCAGATTTGATTCTGGTAAAGCTTCCCTATAAATTCATAAATGATTATGACGTTCAAGTGTCACTCTCTAATTAACGAGTTGCCTTGAAGAGGGCAAAAGCGGGAGGTTGTACGCTGTCATTCCTCTCCGCCTCATCTCATTTATCATTTACTGTTGCATGTTAAACATAACATCTACATGAAGAACTATATGTTATGCACAACAGTTTTAATTTCATCCTTGATCATCATAATGAGCAACAGAAAAAATAACAATAATCACTGTCACACCTCAGCCTTCCTCCCATTCCAATTTCCTCAGTAGGCGCACCCACCACTTTCCTCTCGTGTTGACACAAATGAACCTTCTGAACACAAAAGAAAATACTTCACTGCTACCACTAATCCGCTTAGTCGGTACAAATAATGTCGTTGTTAACACCCGAAAGTAACAAAATAATTCAGCTACTTCTGCTATCGAGCTATGCACATTATTAGTACTCACCGCTCTGGTATACAAATGCTCTTAACACTGTCAAACATGTGATGATATGATGAGCTGCTTTTTTTAAAATCAAGCAGCAGAGTTTATAATTTATTCGATAGAATTATTATGAGTAATAAACCTTCATTTTATTTGGAAAATACGACTATTTGTGACTGAATGATGCGCACAAACTACAAGGAAACGTAGAGATAAGCCTACATTATAGTATTCACACTTTCATCAGGCCTAATTGCTCATTGAACATCACTATACAAATGCGGCATTGTATTCCTCAGCAGCTACTGTGGCTTACAATGATTACGGGATAACCTGGGGTATTAGACTAAAGATGGTAGCTGTTGTGAAGACCTTGCCTGCGTGACAGGAGACGAGGTATTAATACTGGCTGCGGTGACTCCAAACTGTTGGTAGTAGGGAAGCTGGTAGGAGGCTGCTAGATTCTGATGGGGTGTGTTCGAAGCTGTGGAATTTGCCGAGTCTTGAGCCGTATGGTGAGCCTCATGATACAGAATGGGGACGCGGACAAGTCTCTGAGCAGCGTGCGCCATGTTGGCTGCCTCCAATTCAGCTGCTAATTGTCGCTTCCATTTATTCCGACGATTTTGAAACCAGATTTTAACCTGCAACAATTCCATTATATTTAATACCGCTATTATTATTCTTAGCTTTAATTTCATTCAAAAAAGAGGCGTCGAAACGATTTTGCCCATACGAATAACCTTGCTCAAACCAATCGCACGGAATAAACTACAGCAGCGATCATTTTTTGGCCACAAATACAGTAGGATACTAAAGACGATAATCTTTGCGCACTTGTCATCTGGAAAATCCGGATGTCGACGTGGAAAATAAGGGAAGTTTGATAGATAAACTAAAACCACTCAAGTTGAACAAGGACAGTCAAGGACCGTGACAATTTGAAATCAAGAACGAACTGTAGATAAGATCAAGTGCTGTTTTTCTCGTCACTTCACACATGAATGTAAAGGTAATGCGGGATATGAAGAGGGGTACAGAGGCGAGAGGGAAAAGTTAAGAAGCTGACCTGCGTTTCAGTCAGATGAAGTGAAGCGGCAAGACCGGCTCTTTCTGAACTTGACAAATAACGTTTGACATCGAAAGTTGACTCTAGTTGGAAAACTTGACTACGAGAGAAGACGGTTCGTGTTTTCTTCTTCCGCTTGCTCCCACCCCCGTTGAGATTGTTGTTGCTGGTTGGAGAGGCACCCGTCAAAGCCGATTTACTGCTGTTGTTGCTGCTACTACCACAGCCCGTCGTCCCATTCCCTTGTGGAGAAGTACTAGTTGCAATACTGCCTGATGATGTGGCAGAGCCCACTTTTTGCACCTCACATTCAAAATCATTGATACCTTCATCGCTGTCTACATCTCTGGACTTATTCAGACTCTGACCCAGTCGAATATCCAATGAACTTCCTCGGGAATTGGGTCGGCTGTCCGAGGAGCAACAATCACTAGCTGCTGTCTCCTCAGGTGATTTCTGCTCCGGTCGTACTATAATAAACGCCGCCGCCACGCACATGGAAAAATAAACATAAGGCGCACACATCAAATATACTCCCTCACACAAATAAGCCAAGGACATAAAATCTAATCACTACATCCCATCTATTTCTCCTTCCACTTCCACATTCCCTGCATGCATCAGTAAAGTACATCATCCATCTGAGTATGTAGGGAGACATATAACTGATTCTAACACCCCATTACTCCTGTCCTTTCAAAGTAAGTGGCATTGTCCTCGTAGTGGTACAATACATATTAACATCCTTTCGAGGAAACCCCCATTGCAAAAGGGTTAGGGCTACGGAAGAGGATTAAAGCTTATACTCTCACTACTTCTGATTCATCATGCCATCATAGTTTTCTCCACAGACAAGTTAATTCGTCTCTCCAACTGTATACACTTAATGAAATTCTTAGTAGAGGTGTTTAGACAGATGAATCTTACCGAGTGATCGATGTGTTCCTTGATGAGCCGGAGGCGGGGAGCGGGACAAATTATTTTGATGAGAAGTTAAGCTTAATGGCTGAGCTAGTGATGACCAGGGATACCAACAAGCTGCAGAGCGCTGGAAGTCCGTAGCTCCATAAAGACTCAGGATTGCCGCAGAATGTTGTGGTGAAAATGCCAATGGTGACACTAAGCCCAACCTACAGAAGAACCCAAAGTCAAAATTAGTTTGCCTCATACTGAATTTGGCACCTACGATGTTTCGTGGCTACTCAATTTAGCTCCTAGAAAAAGTTTTTCTTTATTACTTTACTAAATTCATTTCATGAATGAAATTTACTTTCAATTATATAACTTTGGCACAGAAGTAATTTTAGCGTTTTACATTTTAGCAAGCTTCAGCCATCACAAGAGTATAATCATTCAGTAACAATTGCAAGAAGCTTACAGGATACAGATGCAAGTGGTGATGAAGCCCATAGAAAACCATACGTTAGCTCATTATTATACATCAAAAAAGTTCATCGCCTTACGGCTTACCCAAATCCTTGCCTTTTAATTTACTAAAGTACCCTCTTTCCTATTCCTACCCAACTTTAGCAGCTCCAATTCCGGTAACAAATTCATCCTCGTACATGCACATACATACACGTCTGTCACAAGGTTTCGATTGTTCGCTAAAAACATCATCCGACCTTTTCAAAGGGGGAAAGTGTGCAAAGGAGTTACCTAATCGAATATGATAATAGGTGCGCAACGTCTAGAAAGCCTGGAACGTTTTTGGGATTAAATACTCAAATGTATGCAAGTAGATAATGCTGGATGATAGAGGCACACTTCAGCCTGAAAAACACAAATCCATTCCCTCCAATACTCTCATTTCTCATATCCTTTCACACGAGTATTTCAATGGTAACTTAACTATTCTCCCAGAGGAATCTTTATGTTTTTTGTTGTTATCGTTAGAGAATTCTTGTTCAAAACGAGAGCAGAAGTCACGGTGAAATGAATTGAGTCGAGTGACAAAGTGGGAAACCATTATAAATCGCCCAGACGACGCTCTTAACATAGGTACCTCTCGCACAGACTTTCCTGTTTGTGATTCAGAATCCGTTCACCGAGTTGGAACATAAACTGCTGCCTGGTTTACGTCCCCGTTTGACAGTCATAGAAAATAAATTGGCTGTCTCTTACATGGCTTTGCAGGGTGTCGTTACCCATGATGAAATAAAAAGCGTAAGCAGAGTCCAAATCAAATAATGAAATCAATGAACGGGGTGCGAAGTAATTTGAATCCAATTTGCTCTGGCTAAGGCTGTGCACACTTAGAGCCATACACGATTCCAGGACTCATGCTAACGTGTGAAGCCTGAATTTCCTCATGTTATCCATTAGTACCCTTTCCATTCCGCCTGACTAAATCGAAGAGGAGACTGTTGTTTTTTCTCATTTCCCTGCATTCTCACATCCAACAGATAAGGAAGGCGAGCATCATGAAGCCCCAGGTATATAAGTTTCCGCTCTGGCTTATAAAGTTCAATTCAGTTGGATGAATTACTTTTTGCAGTCAACCTAGCGACAGACATAAGGGAATAAATCAACTACAAATGCGTAGCTATGAAATTTTTGGCCCTGAGTACACAGTCGAAAAGTCATAACAACTATTCTGAGAAATTAAGTAGTTGTTGATGGATTAGAAAAATTCCAATCATTTTTCGACATTATACTTCACCAGCCGTATTGTTCCTTTGAACAACAAAGACAACGACGCTAAAAGAGACGAGTAACGCGACTGATACCTGTCCGCGCAATGACACATTTATTTGCAATGATGATGACAATACGGAAACTGTAATCAAATTCATTAGCTGTACGCCTCTTTGTCCTGTGGTGAAGGAGCTAAAATGAAAGTAAAATTCAGCTGGGTTCACCTTCCATGTGTTTGTAATGAAGGAAGACAAGGGCGTTTTCACGAAGCCCTAAACACACAATAGGGAAAGAGTAAAAGCCATATTTTGATATTCCACTTGAAATGAAAGGCTTCGGTAAAGCTTAAGCTCATTTAGTCCGCTATTCACTCTTAAAAAATATCCTGACAAGATACCTATCTACATGCAACTTACGTTAATTCCCTCATGTATGTACGTCCTAAAGCTCGTGCACCAGAATTGGTCCTACTATACATCTTGATACACTAGTGCACGCTATTCATCAATAATAGTCATATTTAGAGCACATCAAAGAGTCGTGTAACAAAAGGTGTTTGCCGTCGTCATCATCATGCATGCTCATAGGATGGAAATCATGGACATATAATGTGAGCACCATAAGCTCCTGAGAGAGCAACACAGTGTCCCATGTCCAATACAGAAGGGAATATGGAAAACTGCTACGACGTGGACAAAACGAACATTCTGACGGCGAGCAACGACATGCTCACTTGCAAGGTTTCGCAGTAATTATGCGATCACTTCTGACGATTGCCACTTCCAACACGAATTTCACTCATGCTTCTTCTCATCTGTCCAATATATTACTCACACGGCTGGATAAATAATTGACAGTATAACTATCTACGAGCTACACCTATATGCTATTTTCATACATAACGCCTAATACGCCTGCATGCTTCCCATATAACAACTGGTAGTGAAAAAAGTCCTCTTAATTACTCTGATAATTATTTGGAAAAGTGCTCCAGCAGCTCCAAATTGGCTCCAAGTTTATTAATTACCGGCAGTAACGCGATCAACATAATAATCAATTATTAAATGTTCCCAGGATCCTCATCCAGCAAAAATTGTGCCGCCAAGCACGATGACTTGGGAGTGACGTGGGCTACACAAACTAATTTATATCCAGTGAATTTTTTTGAATGAATCCCATAAAACCTTTCGGGAGCGTGGAGGAAATACCTCATATCATTATCACTGTGTACAGTCCCTGCTGTCATTCACTACTGGCCAATTAAGCGAACGAATTAAATGAAGCCTGTGTAAGGTGTAGAGGCATGCATGCATGCAAGCATGTCGATGAAATCAACCGCGATAGGTCTGCGTCTATTACCAAGACAGCGGTCAACGTGCCGAAAAACATCAAATCCAACTACATATTAAAGAACTATGCTAGCAAGCCCTCTGACTTTCTCTAGAATTTAATAGCAAACAGCACGCTATTGTACTTGACGGACTCTAAAACCCTTCTTTTCGCTTCCTGAAAAAGCCAAATCTATACGACGCTACCAATGAAAACAGGCCAATTTCACTAAAACGCTTTCAGTTTACACGTCCGCAGATAAATGAGTGGAGTGACGGTGATTTTATTACCTGGCGAGAATGTTGCTGTCAGGGGATATGAGAGATTCAGGTGTATCATCCTTAGAACCTTTAGTTCTCGAATGGTTTGTGGATGAGGCTAAAATACTAGCAATGGAAAAAGGTGAGATTTTCTGGGATTTGGGACTGGGACTGCGGGTTACATGCACCGGACTGCAACTTTCACTTGAATCTGTATCGCGCGGCATCATGTCTCCCATCAACATCAACTCCTCTCCCACCTGCAAATAACGAACCAAAATAAATCCATCAGATCGCATCCTAACTCCATCCGAAAAATCAACATATTCATCAAGTCTAGTTCCCAAAAACATTCACAAAACATCGCGACCAATCATCACATTATTCAAATGTCCCAAACTTCAAAGAGAGAGATCCCCGGTTAAACTGATTAATTCATAGCTCATTCAGACTCATTAGCACGCCTTGTAATAATCAACTGAGACAAAAAATTTACAGCATGCATAAATAACTACAGTCGGATATATAAAAGCCATACTTTGCTATTTGATGAGGCTTTAATTCCTCCGCTTGTCACGCCTTTGAAGCTCTATACTGCTGTTCAGAGTACCCCGCAGAGCTAAACGGGCGACATTTTAATTGATGAATGTTGATAATGATGCTGGATCAATTTCACTAATTTGTCACCCACTCCCACTTAACCCGTCTCTAATCAAATAACACTGTGTTTGTCGTATGATAGCATCTGATAGAATTAAGTGTTCCACAGAAGGATATCCTACCTCGTCTTTCAATTGCAGAAGCACAGAACGGCACTGTTCACTTTACCACAATTGTATTTGGTATTGCCCCGTCGGCTCGTCGGGCTCAATGTTTTTCCACAAAAATATGTCACACAAAAATAATTAATTGAGTTCCAGTTTTTCAGATAATGACACTGCAATAAGTTCCACAATTACTCTCTAAATAAGTATCTGCACGAAGAGCATTGAATAACTCAGAAACTTTTTCACCATTTATTGTATAAAGCACGTTGTGGGGAAACATCAATCGTTGTGAGTTCTTCAGTCGGTACTGACAGCTATTAAATGTGGCCTAACACAATCCAGACACACAGGTAAACTGGAACTGAGCTCAGTGTGAGGTGCTGTCGTTAAAGATGCTGAGATGAGGGGGAGGGGACCTTTTCTGTATAGTGTGGAGCTCTTGACAGCGGTAGTTCATACTGAAAACAAGACACAATTGAATACGAGCGTTGAGCCACAGGAGCTGTGTCTTCTTCCCTTCTGTATATCGTTGCCCCTGTATGAACACGTTTTTATTATATTAATACGCGAGTATTAAATCCTCGTCTCTACCGCAAACATTACAAGGGCTTCTTAAAGACCACCGCACTGCTTATGATGATTATTATTATCTTGTGAAATGTTACAAAATTTAATTCCTCCGTGAAATGAGGATCCCTTTCAGGCGTCCATAAGTTTCTCACATTGAGCCCCAAAAAATCTTGATTACAGTTTAATGTCGGTGTGAGATTTTCTGTGCCTCTCTGTGCACTGATACCTCAAAAACGAACAGTACTTCCCTATTGTTCGTCACGCCCGTAAGAATGGATTGTACTGAGAGATCCTGTATTAGAACTATTACTGAGTGACGACGAGGTAAAAAATATGGAAAGGTGTGGAACTGGTGATAGAGTCGATGGTTTACCACGAGCAACTCCAGAGAGAATGAGCGATCCGAAGTGAAATGTTGCACACTAGGAGCATCAAGGGTTTCTCAGTGGTGCTGCAGCTTGAACCAAGCAGAAAAGTCAACCCAATCAAGTGTCTCGGTTATTTCCTCCACTTGGCGGCTGTAGGAAAAGACTAGATTGGTGTGTGTGTGTATTAAATCTGCCTTACAGTAGACCTTTGTATGATGTACAGTATCTCTATACAGAAAACATTATATCCGGGAGGAGAGAGTACAAGGGAGCTGGAGTATATATTTTTTTGCACGGGTACTTAACACTGTGACAGCGATTTGCCTCAAATTTTTCCCTGATTTTCCGAATGCGCAACACCACCCGCACGGCTTCTATTCGTTTTCCCGATTGGTTTATCGGGACGTAATAGAGTTTTTACTGTTCCGCTTTGGACTCCACGCCTTCCTGAAAACATGCGTCCTGGACAGAGCCAATCGTTCGCAAAACCTTCTGTGAGGGGACTCCAACCAGCAAGCGGTGCATTGAGACTTCGGCTGGGTTAGATTTGTTCCTGTGCTATGTACATATAATATACAGTACCGCCTATGCACACTGCCGACCGGAAAACAAGCCAGCCAGTCAAAGGAAGAGCGAGAGAGAGTGAGAGAAGCAGCAAGGCTCGTAGGGGTTAGATTGGCGTAAGACTACTCATGTGTAGCTTCGATTGCTCACGGCAGGTCTCTTCCGTGTGTTAACTTCACAAACATATAGACGGTCAAGTCATCTGGATGCTTATTTTCCATGGCCTAACTAATATTAAGCATCCCTATCTCTGTCTAGAATGCCTCAAGTTATCTCTTTACCATGCTTAGCAGAACTGACATCCACGGCCCTTTTGTCTCTTTGATGTAGGAGGAATTATTTCTGTAGTATCTCATGTCCTGTAATGAATTTTTTGACATGGAGAATCCCGGTTACACTACACCACAGCAGCAGTGATTACAGGCACATAAAGACTTAAGTAACGCAGTGTCCGGCTAAAGCGGAGCTGTGCTATTGCCTCGACCGAAAGCTTTGTAATATAAATCCTGGACTATAGAGGTTTTGTCTATTTGACTGGCCATCAATTAGCTCCTCTCCTGTTACACATTACTTTGACTACCTCAATTCCACTAATGACTCCATTCGCCTTGCCTTTTCACTACTTCGTTTCCTTAGCTATTCATTCATTCGCTCGGGAGAGGATTCTATAGTCAACACAGTGCTCAATCAATTCCCTCTCATTTAGGAATCTTTCCGTTGGAAATTCTCTTCCCTTCTGTAGTTTCATGAGCAAGTTGGCTTTAGAATTTATACGGGTACATGTATACACGGCGTTTTTCTTCCTCCACTCTTCCTTCATTTCTTTGCTAAGTTGCCTGACTCTCTTTTATTTGTCTTCTCTATCTCTCTCTTCCTTTCCTTTTCTCCATTTCTCTACACACCCGACTCCTCTGCGCTATTATGTACAAATTGAGAATTTACGCTCTCAGAGACCACACAGTATTTTCACTCTCAGTGTATACGAGTAGCCAGATTCTAGCCTAGTTTCTACTGTTTCATAATGAATGAGATGGAGTTTAGCTCCTATATGGTCACACGTACAAGCTTCTGTTAAAATACGTGCCTCAAGGTGAGTGTATGCAATAAAGAGCCTGCTTCTCAAAGCCGTAAACAGTAGAGGGAAAGTTGAGCAAATCGCCGTCACGGCGGCTGTGTGTAGTCTCGGCACAACAGCAGTTAGAGGAAATTTCAAGGAGTGCCTTGAGTTGAGAAAAAGGAGGACAGAGATAGAGAGCGAGCGAGAGGAAAACTGGAGAAAAGTGATTTCACATTTTACTCCCATCGATTTTCCTGCTCATCTTGCCTGCCTGCCTTTATTTCCTCCTTTTCTCACTATTTTCCCTCTTGAGCTCTTTGGAAACAAGTTCAACCCATTCTTTCTCAAGTCACATGTGAAGTTGAGGATAAATAAATTCATCTATTTGCGTCAGAACGCCGACAGTAGCAATTCTGCAGATGTGATCTTTGCTCGTTGCTGTTGACAAGGGAAAAATGCATATATTACGCTGGGAGACTAAGAAATTGTCTGTCAGCCAAGCTATAACTCTTACTGAGTATTTTCTGTACTAGGTCGAAGTATGGCTTTGATGTCCACATGAGTCTTTGCCGCGAGGCAACAACCTGGACGCTATTGGAAGTTTTATAGTTATTACACCTCACACACTGTAGTGGCCTTTGCTATAAACTTACAGGAGACAAATAACTCTCCCTTTACTTTCATTATTTCAGATGAATTACTAATTTACTGGATGACGAACATCGTCGAATCAGGAAAACAATGCCAAATAATGCATCAGAATTATCCGTGATAATAATTCTACTTAGCAAAAAAATAACTTTCGTATTCCTCAGTATAGTTTTAAATGCATTGCTTTACAGGACCCGAAATCCGATATGCCGGTAGTTTGAGTAATTCGGAGTATAATTTGGTCAATCAGTGACATTATGTGGGGCCATCCCGTCGACTGAATCCTTTTAATTTTGTTAACCGAGTAGGAAGAAATGTGATACGGTTTGTAAATGTGTAGTGCAGGCACATGATGTGAGTATCCTGAGTTGTTATGTTTGGAAATTAGAGGGACAAACGGTAGCGATTACCGAATTAAAAACAAAGCCTATTTCGGCTTGACTGTTTGTGTCTGCGTTGAAAGCACTTGGATTCACAACTCTAGTTTGACAAAGACAGTGTTAAGAGAGCATTGTGTATTTACTGGAAAGGATTTGCACACGAGTATAAAACACGATAGAATGAGCTCGTACGTTGGAGAAACTCGTTAATTTTGCTCAGGTTACGAGGGTTAATGGAGATGTGCGTGTGTACTGGTATAGCATGTGCCTATCTAGGGGCGCAGTAAATACTGAAAGGATACATCGGAAATGGTGACGTATTAGAAAAGAGGAGTTAATAGCAGTAAATAGGATTTGCATGAGTGAGTTAGGCGGGTAAAGTGAAACCAGGCATGATGCTTCGGTTACTGCTTTAATTTAAACAATATCATGTATAGAATCAAGTGAATGGCATGATTGTATTAATTACTCTTTCCCTACCCAAACTTTCCAGCATACATACTTCAAGTGTCCCATATGGCTTGTACATGTTTCTGAGCCTTGGGCCGAACTTATGCATGAACCAACCGATCGTCATCGTCCATACCAACCAGCATCTTTCGCTATCAACAGCCGACCCAGTAGATTCAGTAGACTCTCGAATTTCAATTCAATAGAGAGCTGTAGCTTTGGGAGTGAATGGTATAACCTCATAAAACTAAGATTCTATAGTGCAACATTGGATACAGTAACCATTAGAATGCTGGCTCAAAATGATGGATACTGTATGTGTACATTCAATGCGCTTGATGTGTGCATACATAATCTCATCCCCACACACACTCCACTTTGTGCAGATACTATCTACATATTGTCCAGGCTAAATGAAGGGGCTCGACCATCAGGCCCATTTGATCACTCACTAGTAACTTGAAACTTAGGTTCTCTGGCCCATGCTTGCTGTAGTAGCAACATAATTTTGTGATTCCTCTTGCTCAGTACTTTTGACTACACTTTGTATACATGAGCTAACGTATGCAAGTGTATGCCCTCATAGTCGTTTACTTTTCTCCGCTCCTACACCAAAGTAATCGTTACTTACACCCAGTGCGTATCGACATGAGCGATTATACCGTTTGTGCCTTCAATTATACGTAATCATAGTAAATAATAATACCGGCGACTATAAATGCATGCCAGCCTACAAAATAAATTCTGACGATGTCACTGCGGTTTGAAGGTATTATCAAGGCATATAGAATAGTTATTCTATATGCCTTGGGTATTATTATGGTTTATGGTACCCGAAGCATTCAAATTTTTCTGCATTTTCTGATTACAATAATTGCAAAACTGAACGTGCTGTTACCTTCATTGTCCATAGTGAAACATTGGATTTTTAACTAAACATGCTGTGTGTCTAGTTGAATATCATGCGTAGAAAAACAAATTTTGTACGTGTATATTTGGATGTTTTTAACATGAGTTAGACGAATTAAAAATAAAATAAAAAAATCAGCACATTTAGGGTCTATTCGAATCTTTTGAGGACGAGCGATCACGGACAATGAAGAAAATTTTTAAACTGTAAACTTTGTGGACGATGGCGCGGCAATACATTGTATATTAATTGTCGCCACAACATCCTGAATCGCATGGATCAACGTGCTTGTGTGATGCCAGTCGTTTTCGTAAAGGAACTCTATCATTTATAGCCACCCCCACCTCTTGAATAACCAGTAATTTTCTTGTTAGCGTCTAGCCACAGAATAACACTCGATAATAAAGACCTAATGACAAAGAGAAGGAACCTCTGCTGTCCCACCTACTACAACAAAAAAACTTTAAAATTTTACAGTTCCATAATAATACACACATCCCGGGGACGACAAGGACCTACCTCGGAGAAGCAGGGAGAAAAGGGAGTGTGAATGTGCCGCATGCAGGTGGAGAACAGAATGAATAAAAAACAGAGAGAGAGGGAGAGAGATAAAGCTCGTGAGATTAAAACTTACTTGTTTATTGGAGGCTGACACCGGAGTGCGGAGTGTTTTTCTTTATTATTTTTCTTCTTGCACTTTGCACAAACGACAAAACCCATAATGTGTAGGTTAACATGTACTAGCTTTTAAGAATCTCGCATGAGGTCCTTTTATTTCCGTCCACATTTCTATTAAATAATCTGTCTCTAAAGATTCATCATTTTACTCACACACACGCACAGATGCTCGAGGTAAGTACTTAGGCATATGTACACGCACACAGAACCGCTTTGTACCCTCAAAGAAATTCTCGTGTCAATTGTAATGGAGGTTTTTGTCAAAGGAAATGAAACTACCATGACAGTTTTCTCATACTACACGAATCCGTCGTTTTCGTTTTATGCTTTAACAGTCTTCCAAAAATTGTATCATTCGCCAACATAGGTGTACTTACAGCGTATGAGGAATTTATTGCCATGCTCAAAGCACGCCAAAAAAACTTCATATGAACATAAATCTACGAATAATTACAAACAATAAGAGTTGTTTTATTCCTGTCACCACCGTCCCGCAGTTTTACTGGCCCCTGTGGCTTAATAATGATGATGAACGCGGAAGTAATTCGAGGCTTCTGAATCTCTCAATGGAAAACATTGACGCAGCTAATCAAGAGTATTATGGGCATTACAACCTTTTCAATAGAACTTACCTCAGTACAATATGACACTCATGTCATAAATTGACTACAAAGGATGAAAATGTGACAATTTTCGGCATGTCCCCTGGAAATGAAGTGTGTCTACTAATTGCCAGCCATAAAAAACCCATGCCTACCTCCATTTTCTTTGGAAAATGCTCGCTTCATATTTATATTGAAGGGAAGCAGGGTCTATCTTCCATGAGACGATGCATTACCATTGGAAACACCAACATTTATAGGACCAAGTTGAATGGTGGAACAGAGAACAGCGCAGATGATGATGAAAGAAGAAGAATGAGCTGAATTTGTTTGAAACAGTAACGAGAAGCCGTGCTTTATATTACGAGAAGTGAAGTGTGAATCAGGGAGCGCTTAGACAAAACCCAAGGAGAGGAAAGTGCAAACATTGGTGGTTTTCTTCTTTCTTTGAGCTACCACATCTTCTCCTTTTTTGCTCTTTTTTGTATTGAACAATGTAATGTTATTCATTAGATCAGACAGAGGGGACCCTAATGTGCGTTACTCTGCTCTCGGCATGAGGACTACTGTGGAACCACTTCCACCTCCAATGACAAGTAAGTTATGTTTGAAGAGGCTATAGTGTAGTCCCTTTGTTATAAGAAATACAGTAAGCTACTTATGCACTGGAAAAATATATACAATAATATTCCCCATGTTCAAGTAGTAAGTAGACGCTAAGCTCTTAAGTGTCTTATAAGCGGTTTTATTGCCTTCAGGTTGTATGGAAAGCATATGAACGAGGATGATGGCATATAGCATACACGAAACGTCATACTAAATTCACCCCACAGCGAAAAAAGATGTTTCCTTTCCCTTCGCACCCAAAATATTTTGTAAATATATGAAATTTCTCATGTAACATAATTGCAACTGGGATTGTAATTTTATAAATCCAACACAATACGACTAGAAAATTGTATTTGTTCCTCCCCTTTCTTACAACCGAGGTAAAGGTGTAGTTTGTGGGAAAACATCGGAAGCAAACATTTTTTTTTATTTACCTGAAACATAAGTTACTGTGACATTTTTCGAAAGCGATGTAAAAGTAGTGATAACTACCAACTCTTTTTAATAAAACCTGGATTCCTCTGTTGCACAAATTTGGCTTTGGCTGAATGAATTCGACATGCAAAGTATTACTTCCTAATGGATGATTATTTATTATTGAATAGTGCTATTTATTCCAAATTTGAATTTACGTGTAATACAAGTACTTGTAAAGCCTCCAACACGAATCCTGCACAGTCGGAAAATTGTTGTGAGGAAGGTTTCGATTTGCTACTGTGACCAAGAGTGGCCTTTAACGTAAGAGGGCTTTGAGTCTGTGGATTTCCATCAAACTGATTATCTCAAGCAGCACAAATGCAACGACATTGTGAGTATGATAGCATGGTGACAAAATAGGTGTGAGATCTTCCAGATAATCTTGAAATGTTGGTGGAAAGTAACACGTTTCTCCGATCGATTTAGAGATGAGAAGAGCATTTAAGGGAACATTTTAGCCTCTGATCGGCTACCGCCTAAAATCCTGCCAACCGTAACATTAAACACTACTGAACGAAGCAAGTAAACCACTAACAATGACCCTAGTCCCTATGGCGTCATCGTTATGACATTAGTACGTGAGCTGTTCCCAGTGAAAGTGTGCACAGAGCTAGTATGTGTGATGTAAACTATGGCTTTTGAACAGATTGCACAACCATTAAGGAAAAAAGATAGGGCTTGTGGGGGTAGAAATGCATACGTTATTTACAGGAGGGTGCTCAAAGGACCGTAGTATGTGAGCCTGAATGAAGATAAGGATGGAGGGTGATAATCCGATTGTACCGCAGAGCTTTATGGACTGCTTGAAATTCTTCAGCAGGGAGATAATCCTCATTATAATACTTGGCTAATTCTATCTTCCAACTTTATCTCCTTCATCTTCTTTTCAATTCATTCTGAACCACTTAGGATCTCACACTTGAGATAAGAACCCTCTCAATCTTGAGCACTATTGTGAAACAACTATCACCCGCCACTTTATTTTATTCTGTAGACTCATAAGTATTCACATGATTTATATATTAGTATAGCTACAAGTGAGTCTGGAGTACTCTTCAGCATTGTCATACACGTACTAATTGCAGAAATTCCTTGCCACCATAACTGTGAATTTTGCCAAATCAATTCATGATCTCTCTTTAGCGTTATTTCGTTGAGACTCCAGATGATCCTTGGAGAATTATAAGGTTTCTGCTTTCAATGTCTGCTTACTGAAAGGTAAATCATATTTACCTGGCATACAGAGAGATGTATCCAGCATAGGATCTAATCTGACACTATTCGTGTACTTCTCACTTGAAAAATATCATTGAGGTTAGAAAGGAGGCCGCCATGCAGTGACCAAGTGTCGCTGAAAAGCCTCTTTGTATTACTCAAGCTCCTTCTGTTGTTTTTCACTGGTTTTCATTTCCATCCTCTATTTACCTCGATTCCCTCAACCGCATGTAAGCACAAGATCGGATTTTTCGTGGGCAAAGATAGTGTGTGTGTCTTGCGATGTGGTCGAGAGTTTCGCGTGGGCATTAGACCGTGTTAATTTTAGGAAACACGAAGGCCGAAGCCTTTTGTTTCACCTAAGGAATGCCTTGCCATATGATTCAATGCGATAGAGGTGCAGACGTGCGTACTGATACACACAAGATTTTTGCTTAAACAAATCATTCGTTCCAAACATGTCGCATTTTATACTTGTCTTAATGTGAGGAGCATGGACCGATGAAGGAGCAAATTATTACAACACTTATCTTATCTTGCTTCCCAGCAGTCCTTTGTCTGTACAAAACAGACCATGTGCAGCAGAAAAGCAGGAGCAAGCTCCTATCACCCTTCTTGATCTTCTGTAGGAAACCAAAGGGGTGCACTTAGTATGTACATGAAATGCGTTGAGTAGGACTGCATGATCCCTTTCCTTCAATAACAAAAATTATTGAGCACTAGAGGCAAATGAAGGCTGAAAGGTAGTGCACTTGTCCAAATAAGTGTGATGATCAGACTGACCTTTTGTTTCCCTCCCCTTTATCCATCCATCGTACACGTTAGCCGCTGCACCTCGTCGCCACATCTAAATGTCTTCCATTGAATCGAATGATACATGTTCTAGTTACGTGTCAATGTCTGGACATACATGTCAACTTTCACTGGTAACTTTACTTATGACCTCCTCGCCACATTTACTCTACGCGTGTTTTCGCTACAATATCTGTTTGTCTACAACAAGTGCGCCCCTAAAGCCACTTCACTACAAAGGAATTAACTTGATGTTTAGTCCTCTATGTTGGACTGGCACTCTGATTTTTCCACTGAACCAAATTAACCTGAAATTCTAAAAGGCAGTGGCTTCATTTCACCCTTGGCGTAATTTCACTCTACCAAGAAACAAGGGGTAATCATATCCTTTGAGCCATCTCATTATCCTGGGAATTTTCATTTACGATCCTCTTGCAATGTCCCACATAGAGCACCTCGTTATGTTCGCCGATAAAGGTTGTTCGAAATTGTTTAGTACAACATGTAGAACACAGTGTTCAAATGAGAATCTTACATAATCTAATCTGCAAATTAATTGCTTTCGGTTCAAGTTACTAAATATTATCCACAGGGATCATATGCTACAGCTGAGCCACTCTCCACAGCCGCAGTAGATTAGTCAACAAGAATTTAACAAGGAGAAGGCAGAGGGCCACTTCAGGAAAGTCGTACAGAATGATGAAGGAGCATTTTAATATGGAGCTAACCAGTCATTTGCATGGATCAATTTTCAGCTTGTAGACTAGAAAACAGGAAGTATTCTATGAGAGAAGAAAACAAGGGGAAAGATCCATTGTATTGTATGAACACCCCTCCTTTTTTCCAAGTGCAATCGGACAAATTAATCGCTGCTGTCTTTTGTTGTTGAGAAAAGCGTAGAATTATTTGCATTCAGATCAATAGGAGGCAAGAGAACGATGGAGTTGGAAAGAAAGAGATGCGGAAGGAAAATCGTTTTTTCGTTCCGCCAATAATGGGCTCAATATTGATTCTATACATACACGGAGGCAGAGAGCGCATCAAAAAGCCCTTACAAAAAATCTTACTGAGCAGATTCATACATTTTTTATTGCTTTTGTCAGCTGCGCTCCTCCAACAGATAAACAGAACAAAGATTAAAAAAAGTACATCTGCCACTTTTATGTATTCCATCCAATATCCCACTTCCCATCAATCTCTTCTCTCCTTCTCACTGACTGACCTCGTCGTCAAAGGTAGTCCTAGATCACACGTAAATTGCAGATTTAGCAGCTCGTTTTGCCTTCTCCAAAATAATCAAAAAAAGAATGCATGACATTCATTATTGGTGCACGTGGTATTGGGGGCCAGTAGTTGTATACCACCCTCGCATGTTTTGCCACCATGATGATGATGTTTGCTTTATGTGGTGTGGTGGGCAAGCATGTAATGCGAGCCTTGTGTGGGGCGTAATGAAAGAGCTTTGTAAGTATTAGGCGGAGACCGCCGTCGAGTGACCACGTGTGGAGATGCTCAACTCAATTAGAACAGGGGAGAATGTAATGCGCTGGAGGTACATGAAGGGGGAGACTGTTATAATGCTTGTGAATCAATGGGAAAAGGGGTCCGATATGATCCTCGGAATGAAGAAAGGAAGTGATTACTGTTGATTATGTTGTAGCTAAAATAGGAGAATTACCTCTGGCATCACTTCTAGAGCTTTTCGATTGTTTGTGGGACCGGGAGGCGCTGTATGTGTGTACATGTTACGAAACCAGAACCATAGGAATAGAATGGGAACATTACAACAGCTTCACACTTACCGTCACACATTGACTTCCTTATTTGTATTGAAAAGGTAGTCTGTTGAATGAGCCTGAATAAGCAGAGAGAGAGACAAAGAGGAGTGAAGAGCATTAGAGATTGAAGACGAGAGGACGAAGAATAGGAAATTAATGTTGAGTGAATGGAGATGAGTGAGAGATAGAAGTGAGGGAGATTTGTCGATCAAAATCAATGATGAAAACATTTATTTTCATCAAGCTCTTAGGAAGAAGCAAGGGGAAGAGTTGGAGCACGATGATGATGATGACAGAAGTATAGCGTGTGCGCACACACATGTATGCACACACGCCCTATAGACACACAATGTTCAAGAACAGTTCCCTTTCACAGAGTTCCTCAAAAGAGAGAAAGTAATCGTGGAAAACGCGAAAAAGATATATGAAGCAGAAAGTAACTTCAATCGAAGTCTAATTTCGGTGAAAGTGCTCGCTTTTGTGCTCCCTTTCATTGCCGGATAGCTTTTGGCAGTTGGAGAATTGAAAAAGATTTTTTCATCCTCTTTGATCAGGCAGATTTGATGCTAGATTCGTTCTCTCTATCTCACTCAGTCCTGTCCATATCTCTTCCTATCCTTCTAAGTCACACTTTTGGTGAGTAGTTGGGGAAGATTTTTAAAGTAACTACTTTCAACTTCGGATACGTACGTGCGATTTTGTATGTTTCCAACAGTAATATCTCTGTCACCGTGGATTGTGTGAAGAAAGGTGTTTGGTAAAGACAGAACAACTTTCTTTCCATCTGAACATTTAACACGAATCAGTATTACATCAGGCGCTACTCATGTGTATTTTATTTCTACACGGATCATATGCAGTATTCTGGTTGTTAATTCCTCATTTGGCAGTCTAATTATTGCTTAAAATACCACGTACGTAGCCATTAAGGTGTCCACCATTGTCCGACCAAGAGCTTCCTCCTCCCTCATCCGTGCAGCACCTCTCAAAGTTTAGTTCGTTTGATGAAAAGGGTAGATTATGGAGTACAGCTTATAATCCGTGTCGTTTTTGCGGTCTCCCTTCAAGACTTAATTGAAAATACCCATTTTGATTCTTCATACATCAAATTGAACAGCATCATCATATCATCGTCATCATCATCATCTTCTTTATCACGAACTTCATCCTCTTTTCTCTCTTTTCCTTCTTTTCACTCCACATGTCATCATCATCCTCTCTCTCCTTCCTGTTGGACTATGTATCCCATCGTCTGACTTTACTTTCTCTCCTTTCATTTCGGCTCACCCAGCGAGACTTTGACATGACAACTCTCCCTTCGTCATTTATTTCCAGTCGCCTCATGATTCTTACTTTTCTCGTCCCTTTTCCATACGATGTTCAGACACAGACACATACATTACTATATCATCATCTCATTACAACTCAGCCAAACTATCCACTACGTTTATGACACGACAACCAATCTGTAGAAGTGTACTCATTCCAGTTTCATTTCTGGGTGTACAGAAAACTGTATGCTTTGTAAACGCAAAAGGGATGCCCTATGATTTCCAAGTGACCCTCATATGAGATGTACTTAGTCTGTCAACAAGTCTAATCAACATCCATCCTTGGATAATATAAATAGTGATTTCTAATGTATTATAATTCATCCTAATTATTATGGGGCATTCCTTATAGTGAGTTCCCTTTGTTAAAAAGGCATCCCTCAATATAAAAGAAAATCTCTACCATGAGAATTTAAATTTGAAATTTATCATGACAAAATGAGAACTCAGGCCTGGTCATGTGCGACTAGTTTATAACAAATTGGTATCTTGAGGCTAAAGTGATGCTAAATAGTCTCTGTCCTCTATCTCTGATGATCACGTCTTATTTCCCCACTCTATTATGTGCCCTGTATTTGTGCCATAAGATCCTTTTGTTCGCAGTTTGTAGCACAGAATGGAGTGATGGGGTGGACTGCTACTACAGTTTCTACCTTTTATGCATACATAAACATAGAAATTAGGGGCTTTTCTTTTTATTATCATCCTGCTACTGCTCTCTTAGTGCACAATAGCAAGGAAAAACTTTTACTTGACTTTGAATAGGAGGATGCCGTGGGCTCATTATGCGATTCCCCGAATGCAAACCTACATATAGTACTTGCGTCCTGTACACACACGTATTCACAAAGATAATAAGCCACGTGTAGAAGTTAAACACTTTAAATACATAGTGCGCGTAACATGCGCATCAGTGGAACTCTTTCAAGGCGATGGAGCCAAGTTGAAGTTACATCAGGCTCTATTGTCTGCCTTAATAATAATCGTGCACACGAGCTTTCGCAGATGAGCATCATGATGATGACGAGGCTGAGCGCGTTCAAAAGAAGAAATGGCCCAATAATGTGCATAACTCGGCGCCTTGGGAGCCCATTTAGGCTATAATGGCAAAAAGTAGAGCTTTGTGTATATTCTGTAGAAGATGAGAGAGCGAGAAGGAACAGTCATTTCATGGCTCATTCATTTCAAATGCTAGAAATCTGACTTTTTTGTTTCCCTTTTCCGTCGTTACGACATCTTGAACAGCAGCAGGACTAAGTTTGGATAAAAATTCATCCCTTTTCTTCCGCCAAGTTTTTCCATTGCTTCCTTCATTTCAACCAATTAGTCATAATGAGCTGGGATAAAGAGTTATAATAGGGCCATCCATAGGTATCCAAGGCTCAAGTTTGCTTTAAGTGAAGAAATGACGGTACACAATGGGAAAGCAAATAATAGTGTTGTGTCGAGAACCTTATTAGTTAAGTTTTGCGGACTTCTAGCTGTATTTTTCCTTGATCCACGATATTTAACAAATGGAAACTTAGCCAGCAGATAATGAGGCTCAATATTCACAGAAAAAAACAATGCTGCTTTTATGAGAATTAGAGCAATTTTCTTCGAAGGAAAAAGTAACCACTACTGCTAACAATATCTTTGAATGATTAAGTTAGATGAATCTGAGTGTATGTATACAAAAGCACTATTAATTACGAGCTATCAGATTAATTAAGGGGACGTCTTCACAAAGAAAAAAGAAGGGCGCGAATCAGTATCTAAAACCACTCATTGCCCCAGGAGAGATGAGGCAACTCTCACGCTCGTCCTCCACAATCCCTCTCTCCCTCTCATTTGGAGTAACAAGGAGCAGTGTAACATGAAAGTGCCGGTACAAGTGGCTTTTAGTTCACCACCCCACCTAGTCATTCCCCGCAACATACTTGCGTCACTGTAATTTCATAATTAGTACTACTCATTCGAACAAGAAACTACGCCTACTACGCTTTGCGTCATTTGATAGAGTTGAACGAGTAAGCACAGTGTAGTACACTGCGAAGGAGGACAGATAACATAATCGACAGTTGTTTTTACTTCCAACTTGAAGCAATATTCGTTGTTTTTTTTTACCTAGACGCAATCTGTAATGACCCGACCCTTATGGTTTTTTATGGAAATTCATTGTTTATTCTTATTATATACAAACTTGATACATAATATGATAATGATTACACATTATCGTGTTTAAGATGTCAACCATAAAGGATTTTCAAAAAACATGAATACCTTTTTGGTAATTAGAGTCCTAGAAGCGCGATGCGGCATGTGTTGTCCGCACTATAGTCCTTCGCGAGTGCATTTTATTTTTCCTTACGAATCTATTGATTTATTTGTTGCAGTAAAAAGATTTCTCTATGAATGATAAGTATGTGAGTGTGGTAGTGCTTTGAGAGAAGACTATTTGTAAGCCATTAAGGATTGGGAGAAGAGATGGATACTTGGTGACGAATAAAATTTGCCCTTTTTGGGCACACAGAGAGAGACAGAGGGAAGTGAAAGAAAATAATTTCATTGCAATAGCACAGTGGCGAGTAGAGTGGAAGGCACAGAGAGAATGGACTAAAAGCGGAGTCACCGAATTGAACGTTAGCTTCAGACAGTGTGTAGTATGTGTGAGTGATAGAGAGAGAGAAAAAAAAGGAGAAGAGTGGAAGTGAAGAAGAGATAAAAGAGGAGGAAAATAGGCTTTAGCTGTTTCCAAATAAGAGGGGAAAACAGGGAGTAAAAGGTCAGTTGGCGATGTTATTATTGGGTTTTCCTATCCACACATACACAGACACTAGGGAGAAAGTAGTAGTGTTGTTCAGACTAGTAGAGTGAGTGACTGAAAGAGAGGAGACTGACTGGCATTAAGAGCGAAATGGGAATTGCAATGAGCGAAAATTGACCAGAAGGGCATACCATGGTATCAAGTTGAAAGAAGTTTTCTTGACAAGAGCAACAGCATCCAGTTAGAACAATACTTGTTAGAGTTTTATATGTAGTATACAAAGGCTAGGGGTAGAACTGTGAAGATATTCAGTTACAACCATCCAAGAGAACTACAGAGAGAGAAAGAAAAAAGGGAAGTCCCAGCGGTTTTTAACTCTCTCTCACTCTCGACTTCCGTGTCCTCTAAAGCCGCTTTCACTTCGTGCCGATCCATTAACTTCGTATGAGGGCACACACTCCGGCATTTATTTCCTCACTGCACAAGTTCTCACTCAATATGTCACAAAGTCCTTCCCCCACAGTCCAAGGCGCTCCGACCCAATAAGTAGTCTGCGCTCAATCGTTTCTATCGAATAAATATAAAGCACAGAGAGAGAAAGAGACAAGAACGAATGTCACCATATTTACGACCCGTCTAATTTTACCAGCTCATACGCACTCTTCTGGCCTACAGTAGCATTCTAAAGCCATCCACACTATGTTGTGATTACTCACAGGTTAACACAGCCAGAGATATACCCGGGACCTTTATTTATTTATAAGGAGCCAATTCCCCTCCGCACCACTCTATTATCCCTTCAGAGCTACCCTCCCATGTCATCATCTGCCTGAGTTATTCCTTCAGCATCAACTAAGTGACATCCTCATTTGATTAGGACCATTAAACAGAGGATAGGACCATTTGCAGTCGAAATTGCTTGGATACACTTCATTTCCGCATTTTCCGCTCCGTGGATTCCCACAATATTATCTCCTGACCAACATTGTGATGAGTTTAACACCCTCTCATGTGCCCTTTGAGGCATGCACTGTAGATAATATGATATCAGCATGTGCATCCAAGTCTCCAAGTCGATAAATTTCATTAGAATGTGTCATCAGGGTCATTGAATAGCAAGTGTAATCATTTTGGGATCAGTTGAGATCATACGATTCTACTCCTAGTTAACAAGTTTCCGTGAAATTTTTGGCTCTTTTGAGGGGGGAAATAGTCGTCGCAGCCTCCATGAAATGGCTCTTTCTCCTGAAAACTTACCGACTGAACTTGCAAGTTTCGATTTCTTTCATTAAATACGTCTTACATGAAGAAGAGCCAGGTGGTTGTGTGAGTAATTCAAGCCTTGTCTCGTGCAAGCATCCAGACGAATGACTCGAAACTTCAGCATCATTAATGAACAATGCGGGAGAAAACAGCTTTTGTGGCCAAGAGAATCTGTTGCAGTTGAGATACGCTTATATGCCATTCACATCTCAGAGATTTGTAGATAATCCGTTTTAAGTTTTAAAGACTCAGATGAGGGCAAAGTAGCCGTCATTTTGTTACGTGCACCATTCAAGACCCTATTTTGACAGTGGAGCTTAAGAATTACAGCTATAGAAAATATTTGCCCAAGTTCCAACTAAACTGCTACCTTTACCTCACATCAGGAGGTGTTCGAGGTTCACTTGGCATGCGTACTTTCAATGCTCTAAGCTTTGGAAATGCGCTTTAAAAATTTTTGCTTTTAACGTGATACTTTTCATGATGCCGACGTGATATATAGGAGTTATATAGGGCGGTTGTTATTGTTAGGAGCTCACTAAGAGTGTGGGATGGTAGAATGTAAATATCTTGTCCACGAACATTCATTTCATGTTACTGTGGTGATATAATGATCCAAGCCATGGTATTTAAAATTGAAACAGACATAAGTGAAGGTACAGTAATGCAGTGTGAGCATTATTTTCAACCATGTATAACAGATTTGCATGAGATAGAAATCTGTGCTACCCTTTGTAATCACGCCAGCAATTATAAATGCACATCATTACAATGAGAGGGGTGGTTTAGGTACGAGCAAAAACTATAATACTATGAGGTTCAACGTCTAAAATATGCATGCATTGTTGTTTATATAAGAGGCACGATTACATCGCTGCAAAGCTACAAGCAGAAACATGATGATTGAATGAATGACTGCTGCGAGGGCTAAACAAGAACAGTAGGAGGTCCCTGATAGGATTAGCGGCGCGAGAAAACATTTTTTTGGCTAAATAGATCTTCTCTTGTCAGTACCAGCTAAATGATCTCTCTAACCATTACAAACGTGTGTATGTAGAGGGAGACGAGTGTCAGAACCTTGTTCTTTCATAGTAAACTCTAAGCCGGTTTCATGTTTTCTCTCTCCTGCTTCCCTCACCGCTTTGCCCACGGACGGAATAACTTAGGTAACTGATTCAAAGGGAGGTCCATATACCATCGAGCATGACTGAATTAACAAAAGGTTTGCTATGAATAGGGAAGAGAATTGACCCAGGTAAAGCAAGTCCTGATGGCTACTATGAAAGTAAAATGAAGCAGCCTCGTTTTTAGCATAATCCCTCTACTACCTTCATGTCTTCCATCCAATCCCTACGTAGTATCTAATAAAATGTAGTCAATTTATGAGGCTAATTTCCAAGTTCTTGTAAAGAAACTATACCCCGACTGTGGGCATGGTGTGGGTTGAGTAGGAGCAAACAATTTTAATTAATTGTACACAGGGATGGGATATAAGATGAAGGAAGCTGTGGAGTGCAGGAGTTATTAGCGAGACGTTGAGCATGTGTGTGGAATGATTTGGATTTTTCCCTTCTGGTAGAATGAGGGCTAATTATGAATTTTATGCCTGAGTCGTCGTCTTTTCAAAGAGCGCGAATGAAACGTCCCGAGAGGTATCGCATTCAGCCTTTTCTCCTCCTCTTCTCTTCTCCACTTCCCACTATGCACCTTAACCAACACTTCGCTCTTCTGTGACTCTCTCCTTTCATCTCTTGATTTCCTAAATCAACTCCCAATTCTTCCCCTATAGCTACCGTATATTTTTACACGTTACTCGCACATTCATATCACCCTAGCATGCTACTATTGCTTCAGCAGCTGTTACGGCTGTACTTCAGCGTTCAGCCTACTATACTACATAAACAGTACAACTGCCCTTCCTAAGAGTAGCTAACGTGCGTGAAACGAATTATCCGTTAAATAAACCTCCTATTGGTCGGAAAAGCTCACAAAGCTTTCCCAATTATTGCTAGTCTCAACATGAGTCACGGTGGCGGTGCGACTATAAAATATATTCACGACTCAATGAACACACGTTGCCAGGTAACTAGACTCCATTGTAGTATCCTTTTTTAACACAGTATCACTTCCAATTATGAAACTCGCAATCCAAGTGGGGGGCTTTACAACTGATTGGAAGGTTGAGCTTAAACTTGTACGAAGAGATTATATGAGCGGCATGTTGTGTCACTTTCTATGAAATACACGTACAACAAGCTATAATTTCATGCTCCACAGAAGTTTCTCAGTTCGAGTAAGTAGTGTGACTATACCTCTAGCGTTATAGTGTTTTCAATGTAGAAGGTCGAGACTATTCAGAAAAGTGATTCTCACAGGTAGAGTATGCGATTTGAAAACCGCCTTGATGCTGATTTTATTTCTCATCGATCTCTTTTTAAACATATATGTTAAAGGCGGTGGGAACTTATTAAAAATAGGCAGAATGCCCAGTGTATAAGGACAAAGAAAGTTAAAAAGCCAGCATACAAGCCTGAGCTCAAGTACCAAATGTCTGATTTCTTCAACATTGCTGTGATACAACCCTAAAAATAACAAGATCCCTCAGTATAAGACTATATGTAGGTTATAATTTGGACCTACATCAGCAAATATGATTTCATTTGCCACTTTGTAATCTGTATTAGGCAGGAGATTTTGACCGCAGAATTCGTCCTTTTGAAATGTAGCATTTCTGCAACATGTCATTGGTGTTCGTAGACTTGTCCTCCCGAATGGAGAGTCTGTCCAGTCCGTGAAGGAATCCACTCCGCAGCACTCATACTGTTTGAGTAAGGCCTCAGCTTTAAAAAAACAGTGGGCTTGTTTTGTCTCAAAATAACTCACACCCTGATGAAGAATGTCCCACTTTTTAGTGGCTGGATCTTTCTTGCCATCGTAAGCGTACATCAATTCAGTTAACTTGTCCTTGGCGACTTGATGGTTCTTGTAGCTCCGCAGTGAGGTAAACATGCACGTGCCAGTCAAACAGCACGCAATGAACAGTAAAAGGAGGTACTAAAAAAAATTCAAATCAAGCAAAATAATTGGGGTCCCGGTGTATTATTTTGGTCACAAACATAAAAAAAGTGTAAAAATAAAAAGGACTCACAATCAGCCACGTAAGTATCTTGAACCTATGAATGGAAACCATGATTTGACCAAGTACTGCTATGACGATCAATGAACCCCCACTACCAAAGTACAACTTCTTGGACATGTCATACAAGCGCAATCCTAAATTTCCTAGCATTTGAGTGTCAATGTAGTAAATGAAGAAGCCAGCAATTAAAAGACCCACGCCTCCTATCTACCAAAAATCCAAAGGCATTCTCAACAGGTAAATCTATTGGTCTTTCCTACAACTGTGTCTAAGGACATTACGAAAAGGAAAGTGTGCATGAAGCGAAAGAAGTTTTTGAGCCGCTGGCGCATATCCAGTAGATCAGCATGTTTCTTGGTATTCTCCTGAACAATCGGGTTCTGCGGATCGTATGGAGAGAAAATGCTCTCGTTGCGACTGAAGGAATCGGGATGACCCATAACATACTTGCGTTTTATCTTGTCTTGGGGGTCCTCTGGATTAGTTTCAATCGATTCCTGCATCATTTTGATCCGTGTGAACTTGCTGTCCTTCAAATAGTCTCTATTATCCATCTCATTCTCTTCAGTGCCTGAGTACAGAAGAGTTTCTTGACTATTGAACGGCGCCTGGGTGCCATGGCGATTTTCCCACGAAAAGTACGGAGCGCCTCGTCGATTACCCAAGTCTAATATGTCTCTCTCCGCCACGTTTGCTATGTGAGAATCGCTAGTAGATGTTTTTTGCTGAGTTTGACGACAAAGTTATTCTGAATAAAAATTTTATTTCCGTACTTTTTCGGGCACCATATGTAGCTGAAGGGGCGGCATTGCTTTTTGTCCGCTTTCTGCCCTCTGGGGGCTCCATGATCTTGCTGAAGTCGGTAGAAGGCATATTGCTACTTGCCAAATTAAAGACCTAAAGCATTCTTGGTATCATCAGTCGGCAGCTAAACACAAATAACCTTCATTTCACTGCATTTAATTCTCACGAGCCATTAGCATGGTCCATAATAAGCACAAGAGATGCGACTGAGGACATTTCAGTTGCCATGTAGACGGACGCTCAATACTCACTTCTGTCTTCGGAGGGTACGGAGTTAAATTCAATAATTGGAAATCGGAAAAGAGATACTGAGGGAAGATGTTCGTATTTTTGAGATTTCTAGTATGGGACGGGATTCACGGGATGGGATGGTGGGTGGACAAACTGTAGCAAAAAAGGAGATGGAATAGAAAAAGAAATCATGACAAAGTTTACGCTGTCAACTCACACGTAGTACTTTCCATGGCAGCACGAGTTTTAGCCAACAAAAAGCAGTGCGACTGTTGAGTCGTATTGGTTGTTCCCTTTTCCAATGCCTGCCACTTCATAGCGTTTTCGCCATGACTGGTGCATTACTTGGCTCGAGTTGAGACAAAGGATGAAATTGGAAAAACAAAACAGACTTCTCTCTCACTAAAACTCTTCTGTGCACGTAAGCCATTTGGATAATGTCTGTACAGAGTCCCTTACTAAAAGTTTGATAATGCAAGGATTTCAAGTGACAAAAAGAGGAGGATTCAGAGTAAAAGGATGTGGTGGTGTTGGGAGAACATGGAGCCAATCAGATGTGGTGTCATCTTAACGCTTCAGTTCTTTTGATAATGCAGTAAGGTGAATAAAGTGTGAGAGGAAATGGAAGACAAGAAAGTACACAGCCATACTGAAAGAGGATGGTAAAATGTATTGAGAGGGAGAGAAAGCAGGAGCGTATTACTACTGAGACATGCAGTACATATCAACCCTTCCTCTCCGCGCCCCTTTACTTTTTTTTTAACTGAAATGAGTTTCTTCAGCTGTGTGAGTAAGTTACTATCAGTTGACTGCGTCCTATCCAACCTCTTGAATAGATCAAGAGGAAGATGAACAGTTTTCTATCTGTAATTTGATGTCTCTCTTTGGTATGTATACATGGACATGTTCCACACCGACGCAATCCCCTTTTCAACAAACAGATTGAGGAACACGACAGAATTTTAGTTTTACTACTTCATGTGACGTTCCAAGCCCTTGTCAGCAAGGACATTTCTCTGCATCAACGCCAAGGAGTAGTATACAAGGGACACAGTAGAGCATTTTGAGTTTTGCTCAAACATACTATAAAGATCTCTATGGCTGTTGTGATGAAAGTGAACAGTGTTGGAGTGGTTAAGAATATCCAGAAGCTGGCATGTACTACTGTGCATGTATCCAGCACACACACGGTAGTAGCTAGTGTGATAGCGAATGTAATGTAAAAAGAGAAAGCATCCAAGCAAGATGTAATTCGCTTCACGAAATCTCATTACATTTCCTTCACATTCCCTTTCTCTTGGTGTCCATTTGAGGAGGAAAAAATCACATCCGTGAGGTTTTGCATTATTCAACACTCGACTCGGAGCAACTTATCTAATTTGCCTCTCTTTCATCTCTGACACCTTGAGAATGGAAGGGGTTAGAGGATGTTCTTCATTCCCCCCGTCATGAAGGTCCAATGTATTATTTTCTTCCTCCCTCTTAGCTCCAATATTTTCCTCCTTTCTCCCAACCACATATAAACTCATAAGGGACGCAGCAGACATGATGATTACTTTCATAAATCCACACCAACAGCCTATAAGATAGAGAAAAATGTTTGCTTGTAGCCATAGTATAGCTCTATAAAATTCATTCTGACGAAGTCAACCATCATGATGCTGGTGAATTTTGATCACGAATCCATTTTCTCTTCCGCTCTTCTCCCTTCCTTCTTGTAGATTACTATCTATTTGTACCTAAAAGACCATACCTGAACAAGAGTGGCTTTCTCATGAAATATGTTCTTCAACTAGAACTGTCATCATGTCAATACTTTTACTATTCTTCACACTTTTCCCGACTTTCCGCCATAATTGAGCTCTCTCCCAGAAGGATTCCATAGTATTGGACATAAACAAGTAAGACAGACATGATAATACGGATTTCACGCCAGAATAATTAGACACATAATCCACCGATGAGATGAATACAAGAGTATTTTTTCCTATCAAAAACCATTTTCATCTGAGCAAAACAAAACGAGCTCGTCAGGACGAAACCGGAGGAATTATAAGGATCTATCACCACCACAGCCCAAAAAATCCAACTTATGCCAAGCAAGAGAAATCATTTTCAATTTATCATCATTCCTTGCGAGTGTTGCCTGTCATTGTAAATTACCCTGTTACTGCAACTGTAAATCAAAAGTTAATTTGATCCAACACTATCTGACCTCTTGTGCCGAGCTTGTTTCTTCCCCAAATGTCATGTGAATAGAGTGTACGTACGGTTTCACAACAAGACCCGCTGGTAATTGCTCGCTCCTGTTTACCGTGCACGCGGAAAGACACTACGCTTACTCGCAATCGCAATAAATCCAAATTCTTTTCTTGTTGAATTTTCAATTTCCACCAGTCTCCTGTCTTTACAATCCTTTTCTTTTAGCCCCACAAAGTCAGCCATGATGTCCTGCGTCAGCAAGTACGCACATAAAAGGTCTCATCCCCGTCACCTCTTTCACAGCCTCCGCCATGTATACGAATGTTTGACATGAATTAATTTAATGTTATAAAATCATTCTCGTTTTGTACCCAAAATCATCTTCTACAATGCTTTACTTAGCTTGTTTCTTGTACTTCATATGTAA
>JAQIWI010000228.1:0-47990 GCA_034698825.1 Deuterosminthurus bicinctus | reverse complement strand
GCAGCCCTATGCTACAGCACGCTGGCTGTGACGAGCAGGAGAAACACCTTCCACCCTTCTTTTTCGTGCGCTTGCTGTTTCTGTCTTTACCGTGCATTTGACTTCACTTCTACTTTAATTGAGTTAGGTAATTTATATTAATAGAATGATTTTAAAATAATATTATAAATACATTTAGGAGTATTTTCCCTAAGTTTTAAATTTATTGAATGAGTACTTGCTGAAATATTACGTCAAACCTTGCAAAGAGTCAAGTCAGACGCATCGAACTAGTTTAACCTTGAATTAAAATTTCAAATCGAGATAAATTGATACGAAAATTATTGTTCAGGTACAGATTAATAATATTTCAATCATTTGAACAATTTTAAGACTATTTAATAGAATCTAGGCTAACTAATCATCAAAATTGCTGCAAAATGCATGCTAACTTGAACTTGGACCACTCAAGTTTTGCTTCGTGCTTTTCATGCTTATAGCTAAGCGCAGGAATAAGAATAGAGCGAAACTAACAGTGAGCAGCCAAATGAGTTGCCTTAATGTAAAGTCGACGTTCCATTAAACTTAAATACCCGATTCTCATCATTTTTCTCATACGCCTGTTGTCATTCACAAAGTTTAATAACCGATCCAAATTTCGTACTCACGTCAGTATTTCCCTCCACTAGCACCACCAAGCTAACCAGTACTTCTTTACCGTACGCTTGTTTTTGACATTCCAAATTGACTTCCACACTTAGACGTCAAAATGCAATGAAATGAGCAGCACTATCAAGAAGGAAGTACTTCATAAGCTAGGAGAGAGGAGCACGAAGAACGTTCAGAAGCCGTGACTATCATGGAGCGTCTTTGGAATGGGAGAAATTTAGGTCATGCCCTCACGTGTGGATGAAACGACTCTGCCTGGTTCAAAGGACTTACATAAATTGATCTATCATTCATTATTTAATGAGAGGCAGATAAGAGGGAAACCTAACGGCTACTAATCCCTAGCAAAATTCATTACATTCAAATAGCCATGTAATTCTACACACAAACAAACGCTTTACTTGACCATTCATCCATTACTGTCACCACTGATAGTGAAGCATTATTCGGTTTCCTATGCCGTCATCACCACTGGAGCGTACTTATCCATCGCTACTTACACATATTTTGTACTGTAATTTAAGGTCTCAATGGGCTTGACTGGGCCAACTAAGCCACGAACAGTTGTACATGGATCACAGACAAGGTCATTGATTGAAACGTATAAGAAAAACAAACATCTTCTAATTCCATTATTATATCAGCACTTTCATTAAGATATCACCACCTCATAAACCCAACGTCGTGCGCCTGCAAACCGTCGTCTGTGAAATCCCAACTTGCACCAGCAAACGGTTTATCTGCTGAATCTGCAGCAAAGTGAAAGCGTACAATCAGCATTAGAGATATACTCTATGCATAATGACACGAAGGCGATTCCCAAGCGGTTAGCTCGCACAATACTTGTTCAGAAAAAAGCGTGTGAAGCAAGCGATATGACCATCAGCAGTCACTAGGGTCTCAATTGAATATATGTTGATGGGACAGAGAGGCATACGGGCACGTGTGTGAATACATTAGGACAGATCAGAGACACTTATAGTAAAAGCAGCTGAATGATGTTGATTGAGCCATACCAACTCCACTCTTGACGCATTGTGGCTTGTTTTTCCATGCTATGCACAGAAGATAGACTGGAACTCCACTGAAGATCACAAGAGCTCCAAACCCTGGAAATGAATGAGGAAACGAGTTATTATTGTCTCATCTTATGTAACACA
This sequence comes from Deuterosminthurus bicinctus, assembly GCA_034698825.1. Lineage (NCBI taxonomy): Eukaryota > Metazoa > Arthropoda > Collembola > Symphypleona > Bourletiellidae > Deuterosminthurus > Deuterosminthurus bicinctus. The sequence goes on along the minus strand of JAQIWI010000228.1, from coordinate 46,182 downwards.
TTCATGCGCCCATCATCCCGCTGGTTGCATTATGTACTGATGAATACACTGATGTGACCAGTGCCATTTACTTTTGTCTTCCCTACACTACTTGTTACCTATTCAAGATAATATCTCTGAACTAGAACATTCGTATTCAGACGACAGAGCAGGTACACATTAGCTAATAAGACACAAAATTCTAAACAGCTGAGCCTCCTCTTCTGAAGAGTGAATTTTTGCAGTCACCGTGAACATTACGGCATTAAAATTAGTCTAGAAGGTAATTCGAAATTCCCTTGGTGCGAAATATGTCAACAAGGGAAATTAGAACTGCCTGCTTAAATGTGTTATACTGGCAGTCCATGATGTTCTCTAGCTTTTAGACAGATGAGCACTTCTGATGCTGAATATCCTGAAACTACGTACTTTTGCTTGTACTTAGCAAGAAGTACATGACTAAGTAACTAATCTTGTGAACAACCGGATAGTCCTAGCCATATGGAACTCTTTAGAAAAAAATTGTCATACTCCATAGTTTCTCGCTAGCTGGACAAAAACCCTGAGTAAATCTCACGTCCATGCTCGTGTAACAACAAGAAATTCCCATTTGTTTTACCACACACAGCCATCTGGATAATTACTAGCATTTTAACTAGAGCTCGCCCACATGCCTTGTCACTGCTGTGGTGTCGTCTAGACAGTCGTTCGTTGGCCAAAGATTCACTGCCATACTCACAATCTCTCGTTTCATGTGAAAAGTACATGGATGTTATTTTAATTTTACAACTACAGCTGTCAAGTCAAACATGGTGTCATTCCACCTTCCTAAACTGATTCAACTATGTGTACATCTGACGCTTCCTAGCAAAACAGCAACTAATACCTTCAATGGTTTGAACAAGTACAACTTTCATCTAAGCGTTTCCCTTACTACGGAGAGCTAACCGAGTCCACAGCTACACAGCCAATCTGTACAAAGTTTTTTCATATGTGTGGGTCTTAAGTGCGTGTAAGCAGTCAACCTACCAATTACGTCATACCTACATAGGTGCATTCGTCATTTTGTAGCACGAAGAAGTAATTATTAGATGGCTCATTGATGTATAAAGACGCTCACAACAACACGCGTTGTGTTGTGAGTACCAACTTGATAGGTTTGAGATAATGGGCTCACCTGTGGTTACAGGATCCTCGAACATAGGTACGACGGTGATGACAATGGTAGCCAATATGTAAACGACGGGGAAAATCATGGCGACTTTGATGGGTCGATTTAGCTCGGGCTGCTTCCAACGCAACCATGGGATGCAGAACACGGCCACTCCTATGCTCAACTGTCAGTGCAAGAAAATTTGATTTTTAAACTCGAGTAATTATCATAAGATAAGCAACCTGTTGTATCCTGCAACAAGGCGCTTGCCGCACTGCAAGCAAATATTAGGCATTTAGCTATCTCCGATTTTTCCAGCTTCATATCATCCACATCACGCTTCCTTGAGGCAGGAAATGTTTTTATTTAGACTGCACCACCGCACGGTACTCCACACCCTTTGACTCAATTTACATGCACCCCACAGATGAGCAATAATAATCAAAAGGTCTTGAGCTAACGAACAAGTTTGCTTTAATAGCCATGCCCACACTCAACATAATCCCTCTGCCGAAATCCCCTCAAGAGTCATTTTGTGCTCTCCATGAATTTGAAGCCCATTTGTCACGAAGCTATGAATAAGCCCGAGAATTATAGCGGTGTAAGCTTCGTGTGCTTTGAAATGCCTTTAATCCACTTATACTTTGCTGTTAGATTAATATAAATTAATGAGAAGCGAATTACCCATGTGGCGAAGCCGACATAGTTGATTAGAAGCACGATGTTGGAAGAAGACAAATACAGGAGTGAAAGGAGTGCCTGAAATAAAAGAATTATTTGAGTTTATTAGCGAACTTGGTCGATGAACAATACCATACCACATTCCATGACTTAGCCAATGGTACTCTATCCGTTACTTTTGACAACGCTCTATTAAGGTGGACTATCTGTGAGATATAATTCATAGGACTACGAGATCCCTCCTTGCAATTTCAATAACAACTTGACAGCTCTATAAACTTGATGCTTCATGTGCGCACGTTCATTACATGTGATTTAAAAAACTTGCACACTTGCGTGCGAGCTGGAACAATAAATATTGTCTTAAATAAGCTTCTGGCCCGTCGGCTCTGTTCAACTTAAGTAGAATGAAAACACTCATGGATTTAGCAAACCCATTAATTAACTAATCTGATCTTATTATGAAATTGAGAGGGAGGCCAGACGGAGCTTGAGCTTAGAATATTGCATGATAAGCAATATAACATACAATAACGAACTTATGGGTAGTTGAACCATATCTAATTGATACCTTACATATCTCAAGAGCCTACGGGGTCAAGTAACAGTCAAAAATTTTTGTTTGTAAATTAAAGGCAATTTATTCCAAGCTATTTTGCATGGCCACTGTGAGTCTAAGTAGATTTCCTTCCCTTATGCTCATTCAACTGATGCGTTACAGGCCTCCAGCCAGGCACGATCTTGCAAGGAATCTTATTATTTTCTCCTTCTCTGACCAAATTTAGAATTAAATAGAGTCAGGAGCGCTGCTGCTGCTCCTGCATTACTACCCCAAATGTCAAAGTCATTGACACAATTAAGGGCTTGAAAACAGCTGCTCAGTATAATTATTCAGTTCTATCGGCGTTCAAAGTGATTATTTTTCGTATTGCATCCATAGCGAAAACCTTGCCACATTTCATTACATGGCAAGTCATCAGAATATCACTCGAGGGTGAGCAACTGCATTAGAGTAAATGAGCTGTCAGTTTACATCTACTCTTGATTTTATCTTCGACATCAAAACTACTGCTTACCACAAAAAGTACAGCAGGAGCAGGGGTTGATTTTTGTGTTTGGATCATTGTTAAGATTTCAGGCATCTGACCCTCAATAGCACCAGCATAGAACAATCTGCAATGAAGACATAGACACATTAGACACATACAGAAAAATAGATCTAATTCACAACGCTGTCTGCTGAATGGGTGCTTATATCATAATTCATATTCCCCATGAAAGTTTTATCGCACGTTGTCGAAATTGGAATGAAGCCACAAATAAATCAGGCATATCTATTTTCCAGCTTTCTACAGTATGTTATTTGCTGATAGTGACTCGAAGTTGACTGAATGACGCGCTGCTCATAAGAAATGATACCTACAATTCGCACGCACATCATCATCCTTACGGTAGATATCTTAAAACTGAATGAGAACTTAAGTACATTGGAAGGAACGTGAACAAGACAGACATATGTAGTGACTTTATAGGCTAAATATTATTTCGGCTTTCCTTAATCTATACAAAGTTCATTGCTTACGACTAAGATTAGAATTAGTTTGGCCAGGTAAATGCATGGGTCCAGGGAATTGTAATGCATTACTGGAACTGTCATGTGTGTGTTGTTATTATTGTGCGTGTGACAGTATATGTAGGTGTTTACACTGACATAGCAATAAGTAGAAGGAGAAGTAGCATATTCATAGAATGAAGCTGCTTAGGTCAGCATTCCTGGGTGATTTAACAATAACTTATATTATGAATGCTCTTCTATCACAGTTTGTTTGACTGAATTGTGTGCATGAGCTTGTACATGTAATGAATGGATTGTTTTTATTAGCAATAAGATGGCAACGTCCTGTGGAACCTTTGAGGGCGTCAATTGTTACTAAAGGGTATTATTGTAAGAAAATCTAGTATAAGCAAATGTTACTTCTCAGTGACATATTATTGGGCTTTAAATGCATCTCTCAATGGGAGAGAATTCACACCCGCATTGAATCCAAAGTTAGCTAAAATTCACTGGCCGTAGTTGATATTGCTTGATCTAAGTCCGAGAATAAACATTCATACATTCATGTCAATTCTTCCCCAGCTGTGTTACGTCATAAGAAGTCCTCATTTGTTATCTTTACTCAAACATTAAGGGTCATTCGAAATCTCATCCAAGTAATACAAGAAGCCTTCCGCTCTACTATCAAAAGAGACACTTCTTAATGTAGCGAATTTAATGTACCAAAGATACATACGTATGCAAGTTCGTTTGACTCACCAATTGAAACTAATATTGAAATCGTCAGTGCAGAGATAGACATATGATTGAAATAGTAGCTGGAGTAAAAATAGCTCGCTTGATGCAATGAAAGTTCGTTTCAAATGTCGGCGACAGAAATATTTTCTGCACATCTAAGTGATAAGGCTGAACATCGTGCCCACATGCCGTTTTTCAATTATCCATGGTGGTTGAAATAAATATCAAAAGACATACAATACTGGTAAAAAAGCAGTGTACATAATGTGCAAGTGTACAGTGTATGTGACAAAGACATGAGAGATGCAAACACTAAGAAAGGAAAGTGGTCTGGGAAAGTAAATTAATGCTTTGTGTTCCGAAAGAAATAGCCAGAAAGCCTGCGTGAGGACTATTGTATGTGATAATGTGAAATGATTCAGTTCTCCGATGGTACTTTGCCATCATGAATCACACACCTAGACTGATCGATCACTGAATGTCCGCTCGACTGCGATAAGTTAAACCGCTTCTCACGTTTTACGACCTGTTATTCATGCCTCGGTAAAACACTTTTCAGGTTAAACCCACACGTTTTCATCATAACTCACCTTGAAGATGTCAGGAGAATACCATTGACAGCACCAAAGGTCGACATTGCGACGAACACTGGGATGATCCATGCAAAATAACCGTACAATCGGTTAGCAAAGGTCTGGAAAAAACATACAACCGGATAAGCATCTTTCTTAAGCACAAAAGTAACGATCAAAAGAATGTGACACCAGATACTTCCTTGAGTCTAGGATTGAACCAGTTGCACACATTTGAATGACATTCCAGCGCATCATCTTCCCACGCAGTGCCAATGAGTGGTCAATCCGAGCTCATCTCTGCCTCACAGCTTCGTTACATTAATAGATACGTACTTATACATACAAATGAAGTAACCACATATGTTCGCGGCCAGCTAAAACCACAATGTTAGTGGCTGTGAATAGAAAGTAATGTGATACTCTACTTGAGAGTTACTTGAGTTCATAAAGTCACACACACATTACTTAGAGATGTAGTAACTAGTTTGAAATGTGTCTGATTTTTAGGTCTTTAGGAAAAAACTGTCGATAGGCAGGCAAATGAGAAGACCGCTGCACAAACCGCATCTTCTCGCAGTTGCGTTTAACTTGGGGATAGTTAGGCGTGATAATATAATTCTTTCAAATCACTTAACCTCTGACCAGAATTCAATGAAGAGAAATAAGAAAATGTTATGACCCTGACCTTCCGATCGCAGATTCAGACGGTTCAATGTCATTTTTCATTTCTACCACAGCTAATAGTAATGAAATCATAGCGTACCACAGCCACAGCTTCGGAGGCCAGGATTTCTGGGGGGCTCAATGTGGTGAAGAATGCTACGTTGGTTAGAACATAGACGACCATAACGAGGATGCAGGATATTCCGATGGCTCTTGGCAAGTTCCTGTGTTAAATAAGGTATTGTGGAGATGATATTATCATTTTACAAATGCTTTTCGTACAAGGTAGGGAGGTTATTTCTAACAGTTAAATCGATTTCGTACAAATTGTAATGAAAATAAACTTACTTCACAGGATCCTTTAACTCTTCGATGATGAAGTTGAGATAGTTCCTGTAATACAATGATCATCATCAAAATGATTGAACAATGCAGTTCACACACATGGGAACCTGAGTGGCACATGTGAAACTGAAATGAAACTCCACAACCAAGCTCACTTGTCCCAATGTGCTTGTAAAATCTTTTATGATCTCGCCCTATAATGCCCGAATTATTGTGTGACCTCAAGTCCCAGCCGTTTAATTTTCATTTACAACAGAATACTGACGCATTGATTTACGACGTGATAAGCTGGAAAATGATTCCAACCGACACTTGTCTTTCATACTGGGAATCCTTCCATTCTGCTAACAGGCGACATTACTACCTCGATTTCGCAAACCTGACGGTATACGCTTCATATTATTACAGCCTTTCAAAGCTGAGTAAAAGCCATGAAGTTCTTTTTATTCCCTCGATTTTATCCAAACAAGGCAAACCCATTACTTGTTCCGTCCTGCCTCACCCATATAATGAATGCACTGGCGACATGCAGACCAATGCGATATTTCAAAGATTGAATTTAATCATTCACCCGTGTCCCTACTTCGATGAATTCAAGTTCTATAGTGACTTATCACTCACTACCCACACCTACTTTTTTTTATTCAACATAAAAATGGAAGCTGGAGGCAAATTGATTTGTATATCAAAGATGTTTTCATCCGTGTGAGTGCGTATGGCTGTGAGAAGCATTCAACTGTGAAAACTAGCAGCTTGGTGTTGTCGCTGCTATTGTAGCTGAGAATTACGTGTGTTAAATTCCAAATTATTCTTTCTCCACCACCCCTCACCAATCCTGGTAGAGCCCACGGGATTGTCAGTCCTTAGCGGAATTTAATGAGACAGACATTAGAGGAGTTGAGAGCATTTATTAGTAATATCAATGTGTTCCCAATGGTGTGGACCCACCCTTAGAGCCAAGCCTTGCTACATCATGCATTCTATTGCCATAACTATTTGGATAAAATTACAATTTCTGTGCAAATCACAGTAAAACGCGCGTGACTTCCCTCAGTGCCTCATGAGTAAATTCTTTCAGAAATTTCTTTAATGCGTGGATTTTTTTCGTGTCAACGCCGTACGTATAAAACTGTGACACCCTCACTACAGACGAAACGCGTCTTTCAAAATGTTTCCGTTCCGTATCTAAATCTCATGAGTAAGAAGTGCTTTGGTGCTTGAATAAAGTACAAACACTGCAAACGTCAGTAAACTATAGCGGACTAGTTGCTATCACTAAGAAATTCACACTTTTCTTCACATTTCCCAATTATTCAGGAGGAAATCCGATACCAACTGGGAGCCATATGCAATAAGAGACTACACAGTGTGATATAATAAGGCGCACTTTAAATTCTTACCAGCCATTATAAGCAAACAGGCCAGAGTAGAATGACAGGGCTACTTTTGTTGGACTGGCGTCGAATCCTTCAGGGTATTCCCATGTGAAGTATTCCGTTTTTCCTGAAAATAGAATGGAAAAGTCACTCTGATTAATAGCTCTTAACGTCAATAGGTTAGCATGGTAATTACAGCAAACGGAGAGGTCCTAAGGCACTTTGTCAATCACACTTACCGTGACTCAGCTGGACGATACCGGTGATGATTATTATGACCAGGGCAAGGAGTTTAGCATAAGTAAAGAAGTCTTGAACAAATGTGGCCCATTTGACATTCCAGCAGTTGACAAATGTCAGGAAGCCTATATGAGAAAAGATTACATGCAGATGAGACCCATGCTATACTTCATTCTTACACTCGTTCCTTTCTCAACTTGTTCGAAATATCATAATACATTGAGTAATATGACAAGATGTAAATAATGGTCTCATGAATCCTCCTTGTTTTGTTACAGTGTGACCACTTTTGACAATTACACAGCCTCAACGAGTTCATTGGTCCAAACAACTAGTGCGCCAGTTAGTAAGGAGTTCCCAATTAGTCTGTAGATGCGACATCAAAATGTTCATCGAATAATCAACAAACCCAAACCTGCTAATGAATGACGAAAACGCGACTATTGTGCTCAAATACATAAAAACCCGTCATCGTATATATGGTAATAATAAGCACGGCTAATACGCAAGAGTGATGAAATTCCGATTGGAGATAAGTTGTGACGGATTACTGTGAGAGCTATATAAAGCTTCACACATGCTCGGCCATTCTCCAGGCCAGAAATACTCCAAGCTCAAGTATACAACTGACACAGTTGCTATACATCCACCGAGTTTTTGGCTACGTATCCCAGCCCGGTTCCATCGCAGTTTTGCAATGACTGGCGGAAGCCTTCCCTCATTCACTTCTATTCGCACGCACTGCATATATAGTAGTACGCATTTTGTAGTGATGGTCGTGTGTGTATAGTAGCAGCTGCTTGGCATACATACTAAAATCGATATAGCGAAAAGGTACAAGTTCAACGACCGGCAAAGTTTTGGACTAGTCGAGCCGCCGCTCCCACATGTTCACATGTAAAAATACATGGCCCACACACGTTTTCCCAGCAAGAACCTTATGCAGTTACATAGCGTGTGGACAAGGTTATGTAGAAAAATGAGTTTTTTGTCTCCACCTAGCACGCTAAAAAGTTCTCTCAATAGCATGCTTCTATTCCTGGCTAAATATTGGTCACATTATTGTTACTTATTATCTGGCAGAAACAAGAGTTCATTTCCGCGTAAACTGTCACAGCGAATACTAAAGAGAACTTGAACATATTGAGGCAAACCGTGGATTTGCTTATGGACTTACTAGAGACAGTTGCCTTAAATTCACTCATGTTGACATTAAAAATACATTAACTTATTAAGGCAGAATATAGAGGAATCACTGAAAATTCCTAGAATTGGATAACAGTACTGAAAATCAGTATTTCGACTGAGCACGTGTGATCGTTTAGCCTGAGGCACAGCCTGCTAAGCTCTACTGCACAGCACAATACAAATACTCAGCCTTTACTTTGATCGAGCAAGTTAGGGATCGTTATCAGCGTAACTTATGGCAACATTTTCAACAGATCAGATGAGTAGGCAAGCAAGCTACAAGCATGTCATCATCCTTTGTGAGCTGGGCAGTTTAATGCAACATCTTGGTCTATATGACCCTAGATAGACTGCTCGTCACCGCCGTCATTACAGTAAACACTCCTAAAAGTTTCATTAAAAGATGTGCAACTCGTCTGGCAAACTTCGCATGTGGAGTGTGGTAGTACTATAGAACAAACATGGAAGGCATATGTTAATAGTTTTTGAACGTGTAGTCCTCGAGACATTATGATGAATTATAACATTAGATTTCCCATTGTAGCCTACAGACAGACGCTTGCGCCCGTAGTATTTTTTTTCTTTAGTACAAGGAGGATAAATCACTGCAGTCTATAGTTCCCCATCTCCGAGGCATTTGGTACTTCCTATTCCTTTATTTTATTTTGCCTGTTTTCGTAATACAATTTCATCTTTCTGTCCGCAGGTTGTCCACAAAAGGAACCTGAACACGTATAGTTGTGCTTCGACAATCTATATTTGTACCTATTTAGACGAATCTACGTCGACAATGCAACAGAATAGATATAGCAGGTAGAATCTGAAATACTGATATAAGGTCGGAATAAAAAATCGGCAACGAGAACATCTAGCAACAATGATGACGAGTCTCGTATTCATCTTCATTGAGGACACATAACCAGAACCTCACTCTGCCAACGTTTAGTACACAACCATCCAGCACAAATGCTCATTCTGCCTCGCCCTACTTTGACCACCTTATTTCCTCTCATCTTCATCATATGTTCGTGATGACGATGACGATCCAAAGTTTGACAGTAATACAAAGCACTTCCGGCTTACTAAAGCTGCAGGAGAGCACCGGTACATAGATTCACACACTACTTTGTTTTTTCTGCTGCTGAATGAATCCACACATGCCTAGCACATCTCATGTTATTAGGATGACAGTTAAACATAATTGCAAGCCCTTGTGGACGATGCACGTAATAACATCATCTAAATTTAGAAGTTGATGTATGGTTTTTCTAGTCTACTAGTGCCATTTATTATTTGTGTATTTTTAATGACAATGAGTTTAAAGTGTCGTGTCGCTGTTCACAGCTAACCCGTACCCAGACACATCTCACCACATGCCTTTAATATTAACCGTCGTCGTTTGTGTTTATAACTCTCTTGGCAGCTATAATGCAAATAAATGCCTGTTAGCCACTGAGTGGACCAATTATTATTCTAACATCACTCTGAAGTAAAGAGTTAGTTAAATTCTCCAAACCGAATTAGACATACAGGCAGGATAATGTTGTATGAACCATGTGTGGGCCTTCCGATTGTGCACTTTTAGCTAAACACTTTCTATGCACTCTCGTTTGAAGTGAATTTCTCAGATAAGCCAATATCGTTCGCATGCGAGGAGCAGGAGCATTGTCATGCTGATGCAAGACTCGGGAATCAAAAATAGAAAACTGTCTGGCGCAATGGACGCATTATATTACAGCGGTAACGCAACACTCTAGTGACCTCGGTGACCACAAATGGTCGCGAAATAGCCAATTATAAAGCAGGAAATCTCTTCATTCAAAGTGAACAAATTCATGGGTTCAGACACCTCCAAAAGTTGTCTGCGTGGGTCCATAACTCTGGCGCTTCAAACTTCGTGATTCGGGCAGATTTGGTACTTGAAGTGAGCTCAAAGCACACAGAGATTCACAACAATGATACCTGCCAATTCACATGCAAGGCTAAAAAGTCAAAAGAATGTGCCGAAAAAGGTTATCGATGGCAGCTAACCTTCAAATGGTTCTCCTCTTCATTGTATTAAGTCAGCTATCCCAGAATAATCTGTATTTAAGACGCCCAGCAATTATTGCATTGAACTTTAAGCATTCTCAGCTTGAGGTTCGAGCTAAGCCGTGCTTCAAAATGACTGCCAAAGTGTGTGAAAAATGTGTACTCAGATTCAGTTCTCTTTCTTTCTCGTTTACAAGTTCTTCACATTATGTCAGGACTACGTCCAGACTATCTGTTTGGATACGATCATGAACTCACCTCATAAGCGAGTATGGCAGCTTTCAATTCAAAAGCTAGATCCAATTGCTTTTCAATCCAATTTACTCCATATGCAGCCGGAGCGTAGCGAGTGAACGATAATAATTGTACCTACAGCCAATTACAAAGTGCACACTCTGTAACGGACCACATGATGCATGTAGCAGGAGCTGAACGATGCCCTGGAAGATTGGAAACAACGACTGAGGTAAAAACAACTTCAGGTTTGAATTGGGCGAGGCAGCATACGAGACTCATGCATGTATTACGTTCAATTTGCAAATATGAAGGGCAGTTCATGACTGTATGGATGGCTAGAGTCAGTTGCAACACAATGCAGTGAACAGGGAGAGGGATGTTGACGACCATTTCCGAGCACGACTAGCGGCCTATTCTAAATACGGTGTTCATTTTTCCACGAACTACCTGGCAGTAGCCTCACGGAGATATAGTGGTATAGTGGTGACGAGTGATTTTATGATCTTTCAATTAAAGCCTGCCTTTGTAGGCTTCAAGCCACCACAAGCAAGAAGCAGCGACGACACTATAGTATTACAGATTACAGCCTCTTTGAAGACTTAAACTCGCAAGATATTCCACATTCAACGTGTGGGGGAAAACAGGAATAATAATTCGTGTAGACAATGTCAGCAAAAGGTGCAATTCGGTAAACCACAAGAGTAACACGTACCTAGAGATTATTCTATTCGTTTCTTCTTTTTAATATTATATTCACGCAAAGCAATGCGCAGGCTTATGACATTGGGGGACCGACAAAACAAGAGACAGTGAGAATACCGGCATGCTTGCTACTCTAACCACAAATTTTTCAGAGGACACACGGGGCCAGTTCTCAGTTGACGGCTGGTTTGGTCAATTAACACGTCAGAACAGTGACACTATTTTCATAAGTTCTATAGTATTCAGCATGTTGGTACCTTCATTCAGCAACAGATATAACCTAAGAAAGTCTGTGTACACGAGCTCTTGTCGGATTTAAGTAATTGCTCAATATTCGACCCACCCTGTAGGCAAATACACAACTTGGCTATCATTGGTTTCTATAGTAACACCTCCAATCAACTTTACGTCGTAGAACCACTCCAAGGTTCCCTACACGCCGTTGAAATTATTGTGAGCTCAGTACATTTTTACTGAATTCTGCAATGCCTCTCACGATGCGTCCCTCCCATGCAATTTCTTTCTTTCAATCCAGCAAGAGTAGGCACCATCCACATAAACAAGAATCCGTCTAAAATCCTTTATTTCAGGAATGGAAATGTACAGATAGGCGACGAATGCACCTCAGATAGGAACGCTACAGTCAACCATCTACGATCCTTGACATCATCACCATAAAAATTTGAAAATACGAATAGATGTGAATGCTGTATCTGCACTGACCATTAGCATGCTCTACGACGACTTTTCCTGTGCGCATAGAGAAGGAAAGTAGGCCTAAAAAAGTCATGCTATTTCCCCTGACAGGGTCAAAAGTAAGAGGAGACAATGAATACTGTGGCATGGACATTGGGCTACATAGAAAGACCATCACCACGTGGATTCATCCCTTGTTATCATGCGAAACAACCATGCTCTCGTCACATACATTATGTAGACAGGCATCTGCACTTCTTTGCATGCTTTAGCTGTAATACCATCATAGTTAAAGGAAGCTCACACCCACTAACAAAGGGGTACCTAGAGGATAGACGAACTGTGTGTGTGTGTGTGTGCGCGCGTAAGCAAACGGAGAAGAAAAGAGTCGTTAGAACCGAAGAGCCCCTACTACCTCATCTCCGCTCTGTAATATATAATACCGCAGTCGGTCTGTGCGAAAATACCAAAGGCATATGCACAATAGCTGTGCTGTGCGTCTTTGTCAGTGAGCGAGACTCTTCACTAGAGATGCGTGCCATTCGCAAAAATACTTGTTCAAATGGAAAAATATTGGATTCTTTCATGGCTGTAATATGCCTGACGATTGAGCTCAAAGCGACTATTTTCACCCTGGACAGAGAGAAAATATATATACTATATATATAACGCGACTAAAAAGATGAGCTTCACTTATACTCCCTACAATCTAGCAGACCCGAGAGCTCATATGATGTTAGCACACACATACGCAGGTCGCCATAATGAGAGCTGACATGATTGTTGCTTGGCTGACGCCGTTAAATTCCTTTCGCTTCCTTGCCTACTCATGAGCTGTAGGTCGTTCTCTTCCTCTACCACCAATTCTGTCGTCTCGTCTTGCTTCCTTATGTGCACAACATGTGGGCTTTTGAATAGAGCCATATAAATGAAATTGCTAAATATTCGGATAGAATTCGAATGATGCAACCCAGCATCTTAACACATGACGATCATATTATAAGACGTCATCGTCATGGATTTCAGGTCGTATAACATTATCCCGCATATCGTCTTTGCCGAGCTACATAAGTAATACGGGCTTTAGTTTTCCACGTTAGATCTACCTACGCATTTCATGTGGCTCCGAGCTCAAATGTACGTATTGTGGTCATCGGAACACTTCTCTTCACACATTTTCACAGGAACGGATACGGTAGTGCTGCGAGGAAGATAGAGAAAAGAAGAAACAATGACTTACATATAACGACAGCGGCGAGAAGCCGGAGAGAGTCATCTGGAGGATCACAAGTTGGGAAAAATGGCTTCAAAATGTACGTGGAAAAGGTGAGTGCAACAATGGCTTGAGAGCAGGGCCGAACAATCATGCACTCCACCCACAGTCGAATGAAGGCCAAGAAGGGACCAAATGTGACCATGATGTAGGCATAATCCGCTCCAGTTTTTGTGATCATGCATCCCAATTCGGCATAGCAGTAGGCTCCGATCATGGAGAAAATCCCTGACACCGTCCAGACCACAAGGGCTAAATTAGGGCTTCCTGTAGACTTCAGTACTCCAGAAGGTGAGACGAAAATCCCCGAGCCGATTATACTGCCCACAATGACCGTTATACCGTTCATAAGGGTCATTTTAGCTTTCAAGCCCACATTCTCCTCCTTCTGTACTTCCGAGGAAGGGACCTCGGAGTACTTTGTGTCCTTCGTCTCCGGCATGGTGATGAGAGAAGATATCAAGCTGATTCACTCCCACGAAAATCCGCCTGACGGAAGGATGACGACAACCACCTCCACTCTATTCAATAAAATCCAAAACAAAGATCAATAACAACAACAACCAGTAAATAGTGTGAAGCCACAAACTTCATACTAACATCCATCCCATTCACATACAAGACACATTATTCCTCGGCACATCCACAAATACCTTTCACCGCCACATAAGAACTTCTTACCTACACTTAATGCAAGTACGTGTATGCATGTGTGAAAGTGTCGTGGAGTGTAAGCATGGGAAAGTGAACTGATTCAAGGTAATAAATTAAGCAGCTGCAAGTAACAGAAGTCCTGAAGTTTCACATTGCCCAGACTTAAATGCATATGATCGGTCTTTCCCACTCCGTTCATGCATCTAACATACACCACACATGAACATTACATCATACTTTCCAATCCCAACGTTATATTGGAAAGTACAAAATACAGCATCATTCTTTATTCCAATTTTCATTCTTAACTTGCCTCACCTTTAACCGTGATTCAGAGTTCACTACTACTTCCGGCTGCAATGATCACTACAATGACCAATAACACAGGAGGAACACTTAGGGATGAGAGAGATAGAAGAGGGAGTGACACGCGCAACTATCACCTACTCCACAACCTCATGCTCCAGTTTTTTCAGATCCGTCTTCAAATTCACAAAGATAAGCAAAGTTTCCAAGTTTTTCAAACTGGCTGATTACAATAGCTGCCTGTTCTGACTCCAGTTCATCAACAGTCCTCGTACTTAGGTCACACACTTCCCACTACGACCGGACTTCGCGGCCCACTTTTTCCAATTTTCTCCACGTCTGTGAAGCATTGAAAGAAGACAGGCAGCACCGTAGTGTGTCTTCACTTCGGAATTCGCTCTACGTCTGTTCCATTGGCGAAAGGTTCTACACACGAGTATGCTCTGTGAACAAGAAATTCGCGGAGCCTCCCAACACCAGGCTGGGCACATGCGAGAGTGAAACAGAGCTTGCCATATATACGCACACATACAGATACGCTATTACTAAGAGCCAGACTACACTGGAGGAGCCAGGGAAACAGTCAACTTCAGCACATTGCGAATTGCTAGGGGTACTCGAAGTCAAGCCAGAGTTTGCCGACGAGTTCAGCCACCAGCTAGGCAGTCAACCCAAAAGCGTGTGTATGGTACATACACACGCACTGTTCAAGACGGAAACGCACAAAAGAGTACAAGTGCGCAATTGCATGTCCGCTATCACTCTAGAATTGAAGAAACCAACGCTTCCATTGCTAATGGAGTTTGAATAGGCAGAGGTTAAGGGTCAGAGTGCGTGAAATTGGAACGGCTGAGGGTATAATACATTGAGAAATAACGAAAACTGAGAGTTGTGTTTCTTATGTCCCTACAAAGATGAAAGGAGATGGCAATGAAGAATTCAATCGTTTTCCTCATGCATTTCACACATTAAAGATGCCGTCTTCGCCCTTTCTCCTAGTCGATTCAACGAAAACCATGCGTCTCACATGGAATTTTTATGCCTTTTCCGATAGTTTCAGAGAAAATAAAGGCCCTGTGTGCCATGTGGGCATAAAATTCCTGACACTGTAGCCAAAGTTGGGAAATAATGCCCCAAATAATTTTGTGACCAGCAACCACATACCTCATGCACAAGATTGTCATCAACATACGAAGCTTTCCAAACACCAAAAATCTTTAATGAAGCAACAGGGGCAAGCATTGTCTTTGGGTTCTCGTTTTTTTAAAAATAAGCCTTGGAACTGGCTCACAAGTTGACACCTGGAAACAAAATGATATGCTTGTTCGTCCTAAGAGGGTTGATTATCTTTGGTGTGCCAGTACTATCGTAGTCTTTCAGGTGAAATTTATTAGCTTGAAGAAAGATACGCATTGATCCAACTTCATCCTAGGGAATTACTACGGCTATTGTCATTCAGTCGGCGTCTTAATCGTCCAATAGCATTGGGCAGAATACGTATACGCGGCTCTTTTCCATCAAGGATCATCCGTCTTTTCTTATTTCTTTCACATGACAACATGTATTATTGAGTGATTGCTAGTCTAACAGGGAAGGAGATCATGATGTTCTCAATAGGATCCACTGTTCATGCAAGGAACGACATCAGTGAGTGCAATCGATTGTTATAAGAAGCGTCCGCTCCATTTGCTGGGGGGAAGACGAGCATATTAAGTAAGAGTAAGGACTAAATTAATGGCGTGGGTTCACATGTAAAGCAAATGGTTCTAATTTAAATATACTACAGGCTTGGGAATTATTTGGTCTAGCAGATTACTATAAGTTGAATTTTATACGACCGAAATAAATACCAAGTTGCTGTTGTCCCTCAAATTAAACGAGGAGAGCTTGAACATCTCCTGCGGAAATGAGCCAGTGGCGCGTGTTGTCAGACCATAAAAGAATTTCGCCAGTACCAAAATATCTGTATCGAGCATGTGAGTTATCCTTTGTTACACCGAATGCCTCAGTCTCAGCCACTGTGTCTCTCGCATGTTCTTGCTCTTTCAGCCTACATCCGGGTGTGAGTGCGTCGTCTTAGCTCCTTGCAACAGGTCATATTATTTCGTCATCTTTTCCCCGGTTTCCTAGATGAAATTGTATTAGGTAGGAGGAACGAGATAGGTTCTCTTTTTCAAGTGGATGCTAGAAGACTGACAACTGTGTTTTGGCAGTTGTAGTAGACCGACAGTTTGCTTGCAGCAAGCTGCCAGAAAATTTAGAAATCCTGAATTGAACACTAACGATAATAATCTGTACATCCATTCCTTGCTGCAATGGATGTACAGACTTGCAGTTTTATTTAGGCCTGTCTCCGACAATGCAATAGAAGCGGTACAGATTGCCACAGTTCTGCAGAATGCCTCTCATGTGCTTCTCTTCGACCACTACTATTTAAATTGCAGTGTCATATTATGTGCCACTTCACCACGTGCCATTCTCAGTTTGGAATTTTTGTAAACATACGCGAAAATTATGCCGTCCAATTCAGAATGCATTCTTCACTCATGTTACGGTGTCGTGTTCGAATTACCGAAGTTCACTCGGGTATCATTTCACGTATTCAGCTCTGGTGCTATTGACGTGATATTTTATTTAAGGATAATTGTCATCTGAGTTGCAGGTTGTAGCAACAGACATGCTGTTGAAAGTGAGCGGGGTTATCGTTTGCTGCAGCAATTTTCAATGCTGCAAAAGTACTTCGTGGTTTGCATTTTTCATAGCTGGTATGAATTCAATTGCTCCGTTGGATAAGCATCCGTGGGCGCAACCAAATCCCAATCCCACAAAAGAAATTCCATTATACGAAAAAAAATTGTTTGGTTGGCAGGAGGGCTGGTTGCATTTAGAGCCGAGTGATTTGTCCAGTGAGCTGGCAGAAGCGGAATACCGTTGTAGAGGACAAGAATCTCCTCTGTGTAATCAAGTGGGCAATGCCTTCAAAGCCGACTTAAGTCAGGACCATAAGAACTACTTCAACAAGCATTCATTTACTTATCCGATAGTTGGATTTTTTCTGTGAAAGAAAGCTTTTCCAAAGTAAACTCCTCTGATTGTCCCATTGAACAGTGTCTCTTATTACTTACCAATGGAGTTCTTTCTGGAAACGAGGACAGTAAACATAGAAACTATACCACGCTGCTTACAATGTATGAAGTTAGTAGTGGTCGAGTGAGCGCGGAAGTCCTCCGCAACGACATACTTCTAAAAAACACATTTTTGAGAATGGTGAGGTCTGTAGTTGATGCTAGAAGTGCTGGTGTGCAATCACACTTTGACTAGTTTTTCATGCTGCGAATACTTTGTCGCAATATGATGTGGCAGAAATTATGAGTCTTGTATTGCGGAAGAGAGGACGACAGGAAGAACAGTTTAAAGTAATAAAGCCATGGAATACCAACAACATGGAATAAATTGCCTAATTAGTACCACAATAGCAGCATAAATCAACAACTTTCTTCTTCCTGCACCGATTTCACTCATGACCAATGCAAAGCTGGAAGGAACCCACGGCTTATAGAATACAGATATACCCTTGGAAGCTCTCCCTTACCCATGGATAAAATGCAATTTTACGGAAAGAAATTTCAATTAATTATCATCGTCTTCGTGGTTATGTCACCCTTCAGTGGAACTATCGCCAGCTGTGGACAAGGTAAATTTCAGCTGATTGGCACTACGGTGTTTAATTAGACAGATTTAATAGTCAGAAGTAATCA
Organism: Deuterosminthurus bicinctus; assembly: GCA_034698825.1. Lineage (NCBI taxonomy): Eukaryota > Metazoa > Arthropoda > Collembola > Symphypleona > Bourletiellidae > Deuterosminthurus > Deuterosminthurus bicinctus. The sequence continues at coordinate 28,032 of JAQIWI010000228.1, read as the reverse complement.
CAAAATATTTATTTATCTGCATACATTACAATTATTATTTGGAAATATTATACGATCGCACCATGTTGAATCTATAATCATGCCTGTGTATTCATTCTGTTTTTAGGCATGTCTAATAAAGTAAGGGCCTGTCCTTACACCCCGCCGGGTCTGCAGTTGACAAGAGGATTGGCAGGACATTGTCCAGTTGGCACAGATCTCATTGGTGACTGCATCACAGATGACGATTGCTTCCTCAAGAAGCTGGGGAACGTTTGCTGTTACAACCGATGCCGTGGAATCACAGAGTGCCATCGCTTCCCGTAGACTACCAAAACGATTCATGTAACAACACAAATACACGAAGACATTATCACAATCTCTGTTATTTTCCATGTCACTACTTGCAGAAGCTGTCATCACACGGGCTCATACGAGAGCTTACTAAGCGTAATTACAAAATTTGTAAACATTCAGTGCTCCATAAGAGATATCATCTTTATCGTTTTTATTATTATACACTCATTGATCTTTGTTGAGAGCAAAAATACTGCTTTCCACTGCAATAAATTAAACATCTGCGGATTAACACCATAGCAGAACCTGCAGCCCGCTCGTCATGAAAACTGACAGTAATCCCTCTGTGCGCATGCAATCAATCTAACAATCATGTTAAAAGTACACTGGCTTTTTCATTGCATTTACAAAGTAATCCTCATTACATTGGTGTCTGGGGCCTTTGCTCGATCCAAGCTTTAATCTGTGGTATATTTAAGACAGAGTTTTTGAACGCTTCCAGGTGCGGATACTTTTCTAGGAGGTTGGATTCGACGGCAGTACTTAAGAAATCGACGTAATGAGCAGCAAAGAAGTCGATCCAGGTGTAACTGTTCCCCACTAAATGCTTTCCACCATTCTCAGCTAAATCCTGATCGAATCTTCCGAAGTATTTGGGAACTTGGACGTTAACGATGTGATTGCGAATCTCTCTTCGTTTACATTCATTTACTTCAACGAAAAAACCTCGACATTCTGAAATTTTGAAACGCATTAATGTACGTTTTAAAAGGTATTTATGTCTTTACTTGTTTGAAAAAATAGCATCTACTTTACCTAGAAGGAGATCCTTGAGTACGTCACCATATTCGTCACATTTGGCCGACTCGAACTCACCAGCCCCTGTCAATTTGAACTGTTTGCCGAGATAACGTCCGATAGTGAAAGATTGACTTAATTTCTTGTCCTCATGTTCAAGCAAAGGTAACACTCCCCATGGGTACTCTAAATAGTTGTCAACAAAACTCATTATTGCAAACAAAGTTGAAGGTCTTTGCCCTCTTGTCAGCTAGAAACCATTTAAATTTCACACATAAAATTCCGACTTCACAGAGAAGGAGACAATCCATATCATCCACATAGTTCACATAACCTCGGGAATGTGATGAATTGCCGGTGACGCGTGTACATACATGTATTTTAATGGAAGACTTACGTTCTTTTAAAGACTCCCAGTTGCTCCTGTCTAGACGGTTGTCCTCGAACTCCACACCAACGTAATGAAAGAGGAAACGGATGGGCTCTGCGATTGCCTTCGCATTAAAATATGTTAATTTGTAACGAGCCATGCAGGGGCTTTTAGATTTCCTGGCAGCTAAAACAATGTTAATCGCTACTAAAAATATAATACAGTCAAGAATAAACCCATCAGACACTTGTGAGTGAAATAGTACACGGGTCCATGATAATGCCACTTCCCGGCTCTTGTTATATTGTGTTCCAATGGTACAGGGGAGCTCTCACTCTGATAGTGAGATAAGATTACAATTACTTCATGTGTAAACTTTGCGTCCACATCAACATTATCTTATACTCCATGCACTTCAGGACAAACGCAACTGAGTTCAAGAGATGGACACGTCAGCCGAATATGTATACAAGCTAAATAAGTGGACTTAACCCTGTCCGTCCATCTGTGCGAATAGCTCGAGGTTTGTTAGAAGTTCATTTGCCTGTATCCAAGTAAACGGACACATGTCAGTAAGGTCACGCAAACGTGTACCCCACTTGACAAAACATGGCCAAACTTGTCTGGAAATGAAACCATCAAACCAACTGGGGTCGCAGGGAATTAATGCACCGTCAATCAGTACAAATCGAACGGTGTTTGTTGCAATAGTGTGTTGATTAGATGATATTTTAATCGTCATCACGATGATCATTGAGCTGCCTCCAACAGCAAAATGGCAGTCAGACCTGCAAAATTCTTCGCCGAACGGCCGCTCCTTCGGAACTATTGGAAACAAGCATGGTCGACATGAATTCCCTCGGGTTAATGTTGGAGCTATTCGAAGCCAAGCCAAGGTCCGGCTGATTCGAATCCGACCCATCGTCATTTGTAGCCGCGTCAGTCCCATCTGCAGGCGCGTCTTCAACGAACCGTATGAATTGAAGGTAAGAGAGAAGTTCGCCGAATGATCCGTCGTAGCCCAGGAGACGCATTAGTACAAGAAATGATGTGTACCAAACAAGCACAGATATTGCACTGATGAGAATGAAGTCGTTCTCGATACAATCACCACCTTCGTATGTGATGTATGCTGTAATGGATGACAGAAAGAATTGAACTACGGCGGTAAGGCTGACGCTATCTGGGCCCGCAAACAGTTCAGTCTATCAGGACGATGAAGAATACCGTTCAAAGCTGATCAGTAATCGTCTCGTAAAGAGTTAAAATTGTAACTACAACCTTACCTGCTGTTCCAACAATGAGAAATCATTTCTTTCTCGAGTCGGATGTCGCTCTTGAACGCAAATCCTTCGCAGTTGCTTCAGTTGTTGTCTGTGAATCTCACTGGTTGGGTTCAGTATTTTGACCGACCGCACTGAGGCTTGGATTTCTGGTGCAGTCAGTTTTACATTTGGTGGCCTAGGTGGATCCGGACTGACTATGACTGCAAATGAGTTAAAATATTACTTTCAGTTCACAAAAGACGAGTACTTATGTTGCAGCATGCATACACCAAAGCTCAAGAACATGGTAAAACGGGACTTACGCACTTCCGAAATAATCCTGCGTGAGTTCCTGAAGGGATGTGTACACTTCGGAAATAAACTCATCCACGCAGTAAGTCCGCTGAACTCCGAAGTCATCCTTTACGAACTGATAGCAAGTGGGACAAACTCTGTTCTTCGTCAACCACTGATAAAGGCATAGAGAACAAAAGCTATGTCCGCATTCCAAGCAGATGCAGTCAATTATGGCTTCATTACAGATAGCGCAGACAAAGTTTACATGAAACAAGGCCAGCAGACAGACCGAATGCAATTCTGAATTGAAAAATTGCTTCTCTATTTGTTTGTCATTATTAGCTTGGGAATGGTTGCTTGCAGCTTCGTCAGGCTTGATAGATTCGAAAATCTTCAACTGTGGTGTGCCTCGGTGGTTGAATTTAGATGATGATTTATTCCCGTCATTGGAATTTCTCGGAGGATCGCTGTTCGGTCGATTTTGATATGTCGAGTCGGACGAGCACACGGTCCGAATACCTCGGTAAGTAGACGGCACATTAGTTATCACACTTGATGAATTCAGCAGAGGTTCATGCTGACTTCTGGTGAATTTTTGCAGGTTGATGAAGGGCATTGTAAATGTGAAGCCAACTTTGGAATTTGTTCAATTTTGTATATCACTGCTGCTGACTGAAGAGAAATAAAACACTGAAAGAAGGGATAAATTGGCCTCCAGTGTAAATTCATTCGAAATGTAGACAACTTGTTCTTCTGATTCTGAATCAAGCCATTAAGAATTGTGCAAAATTGCCAATGTTGTGGTAACGCTCGCCACCATGCGTACAGGGATATTTTTCATGAAAATATTGCAATGAAATATGTCAGAAGCAGCTACTGAATTTGAGAATTACAGGAGGCAGAGGGCAGAGGCAGAGGCAGAGACAGAGAAAGATAGAAATAAAATAAGCAAATCGATGTCTTTTGCTCTTAGATTCCATTGTTTTTTTTTAAATTGTTACGAGTCTTTTCAGGTCTTCTTGTTTGATCATAGATGAATGCGCTGCTTTGACTACCGGCGTCCAATGAATTCCAACGAGCGCCATGTATTGCATTCAGATGAACAAAAAATGAAACGAATACATCTAGAAATACTTTGTGTAAAAACGGAGAGTAATATATTTTATTGCTGAATCGCCTGTTTAGTCGTCGCGGCTATATTTTCTTACGGCAGAGCATACATTTCAAAGCCCGATATCTTACATGGACGTTAGATTAGCACAACAAATCCGAGTCCTGCACTATTTCTTAATAAACATAATTAATGCTCAAAATCTTCCGATTCTTTCTCGTTGTAGCTTACACGTTCTGTATTGAAAATGCATACTGCCTGACTCCAGAATACAATTATACATGGATGTTTTTATACCTAAATCATCTATCAAACAGCTAGGCTTTACAACCCATTGCTTAATTTGGATCCAAAAAAATCGATAGTTTTTCTATATCTTCAGCATCTCAACAAGAATTTGTACATAATCAGAAAGTTATTTAGGGCGATGAGAAGAATTCAAAGTACCAATTACAAACATTTCACTTTTATGACTCATACCAGGCGAACGATTAGACAAATTTGCTCATCTAAATGCACTACGGACATAAACTGTAGAAGGGTAGTAAACTAGAATACTCCTTGTCAATAGCTAACTTCTGTATAGAAGCCGTACAAAGCTGTGGTTCAGTTCGCTGACGCATTGACGCATGTCATATATCAACAGTTTTTGATATACACGCTCTTTCACATTATTTTAAATGCAGTCGAAACTGAATTTAAATAGAAAAAACTAGACGAAATGGTATTTCATCTTTGAATAATACGAACGAGGTCTTGAATAATAATTAATAATTAATACTGACAGATTTTTTGAAAGAAGCGACCTCTCCTCTACATGCTACGCTCTCCTTTGTTGCGTTGATGTACAAAATTACAAGACCGTGAGGGAGTCAGCATGTAACAATAATGTAACAATAAATGCTTCCTTGTTTTGTGACACACACAAGTCATTATTACTAATCGTGATTGCGTAGCGTAATTTTAAGAAACTAAAGTAATATTACACTGAGTAATACACATACATATTTCCATTGCACGTATGCGAACCGACAGCGTGCTTTGGTATAAATGTACAGACCTAAAACATGACCGTTTTTCTAAACTTTGTCAGCTAATAGCTAGTTGTAGTATATTATGAACGACAATGACATTTTATATCGGTAATTCTGCACTCTCTTTTGATGTCCAATCGCATGAGGATATCTCTACTGCTACGGAAGGTGTCGAAGAAGAAGGGAGTTGCACAAAAACTACTTCTCAACAAAGTCTTACAATACATTTCTATAAAGGAATGGTCAACAAAAATTATGATGGCTGGGATGTGAAAGCAATGGTCGAAATTCTTTGGCCGCTAATATAAGTTTTCAATCCTGCAGTGCCAGAATCGTTTCCTCGTGGGCAGAACAATAATTTTTTAGTGATATTCACGGGTGTGTTAGACGCTATGTATTGTCACACGTGTAAAATACTCAATGACAAACTCTGTACACGTAGGGTTGGCTGCATTTTTGCAAGTGTAGACCGAACTTTAAGCATGAAAGAGGTCCAAGACTAAATTCACACGGACACACACACATACACACACATAAAAAGTTATATCGACTTGGGCATTTGTGTAGAAAAAAGTTCTCCAGGAGGGTGGCTCCATTTTTTAAGCACTAGTTTATATTTAAGCTTATGACTAGAAAACAAAGGCAGCTGACTGCATTGTTAATGTATACGTACACGATAAACACGGAAACATAACTGAGTCATGTGAGTATTTTCTGAATCAGGAGCAAGCCATAGCCATGCGTTCAGTGTTACACGGAGGCCATCAATGTACGTAAATAATCGTCAGTAATACGAGAAATGGCTTCGAAATAGATCCCCATTCCTGAAAAAGAGCAAGATCCTTCCGAGGGAGAATAAATAATCGTAGAAAAAACACGATGCGAAACAATAAAAATACTAATAAAACTACTCATAACAATAATAATAGTTGCAGAAAAACTCCGGGCTTTTTATGATTCTTCCTCCCTCGTCTCCATTAAGTCACCCTACGCTTTGGCGTCATAAAAAGCATGACGCACCTGTCAGAAGGTCTTTCTTGCAGATATTACTTCAACTTTTGTAGTGTCGTTTTCGTGCTTGAAAACAGCCGGCAGTTGCCCTCCCTTCGTTCTGCTGGCTGATTACAGCTGTAAAGAGTTGTGACGGGAAGAAAATGATCCGAGGATCCTTCGGTTTTTAAAAAAATAAGTACAAGAAACGAAGAACCGAAATGATGACGACGAATGCCAATCGTTATCACAGGAAGAAGCTGGCACTTGGATTGAGTCTGAGTGCCGTTTTATGACGTGAAATATGTCTGCTTTTTAAGCTGCTGTCTCCGTCATCGCTGGAGGGCTTGTAATGACATGATTAAGATCTCCATGTTCACTAGGGCTGCAGACTGTGCCTCCGTTGTGGTTAACTGTCACCTTTCCATTGGCATTCAAAATGACAGAGGAAGCTGAGGACACGGATCGTCGATTGTTTACTGCTTCCATCTCTTCACGGCAACATAAATTTTCTACTCCTGGAAGAGCTGTGACCGCATTGGGACTGCTTGGAACGTCCCCGTTATTCAGAGCTTTCACCGACCCTGCTATTGACTCCACGCAGCGGTACAGAAGTAAGTAGTCATCCTGTGTCATCGAAAATAGTAAAAGTTAGCGTTGTAAGAACTGATATCTAACTTAATTTAACTTGTTGTTAAACTTAAAATTTTACCAATGACTTCCATACTCCAGGCCTTTGCTCATGGTACAGCTTGGCGTACATGTACACGTCCACATGATCTTCCGTTGCAAGCTGCTTGTAAAGTGTAGTTAGCGCACAGAATGTGGCGGCCTCTAGCCCACCGAACCTGTCAACGACCGCAATAGGCCCATTCTGTGTTGATTCTCCAAAGGATTCTTGAACCAACTGAATGAGATCAAAGACTGAGACTAAAGGATTGGAACAATGGTGAGGCCAATGGGAAGACTGAATTAGTTTGATTTGAAGTTCATAATCATCTTGGAGGGACTGCATGGCGAAATCCCGGAGAACAAAGCCCACACGATCCGATTCCTGGAGCAACTTGACACGGCAATTTGTTTCCAAGTCCAGATCATCTCCTATTGATGGCCAGAACGTGGGGTATTCCTGGTCATCTACAGCTGACAGGATTACCACAGTTTGAATGTTGTGGTCCCACAGCATTTGCCAGAATTCTGAAATTGTACTCTCCAACGGATGTTGAGTAATGACAAATTCTTGTAGCCTGTGATAACCTGCAGGAAGAGATACGAGAATTAAATTTGTCTTTTAGGAGACTGATGATCCATCAGACTAGTCCTAAAACGAAGTCTCTTCAGTATAAGCCTGAGTTCGTATGTACGTGAGAGCCTAAGTGGTGATTCAATGTCTGTGACGGACAAATTTTACCTGGAAGGAAAGTAGCATTGATGTAGTCACTCCCTTCTACACCGGGCTTGGGGGTAAGAAGGACACGGTAAGCGTCTGTACAGACATAATCCAAGTTGCGATTTTTCGTCAGATTGAAGGACTTTAAAGCAGCAGACAGATGAAACTCTTGAGGCGTGAATGCCGTAACAAGCTGGAAAGACATGGGAAAGGAACGCTTTAAACAACAGCCTATTGTCGGTGATCCATCAATCCATTATGCTTCACAAGTTATACTCTTCTCGCTAGTATGAGTTCCTTTACTACTTACCTTGTACTGACGCTCGGCTTGACTAGACACTTCTGACTTTTCATCCGCATACCTTCCTGAGACGAGACCTTGGATGTACTGAGACAGGTAGCTTTTGTTCATATTTGTCTCTCCACTAAGAAAAGAAAGAAGGTATCATTGAAACGAAACTTTCATGATCAGTCTATCCGACAGGAGGCTAGAACAATAGATTCATTCACCCACCTTTCGATACCCTCGACCAGAGAATCATGAATAAATATATATTGCTCTTCAGTCTGCACGAGAAAATTCCTTTGAGCACGGATGTGGTGAAGGAAACTGAAAACGTTCAAGTCCCCCCGGGCACGGATTTGTCGGAGCATTGTGTCCAAAACGATGTATGTTCCGGTCCGTCCAACGCCCGCACTGCTCACATCAAAAATTTTAATGCAACCAATTTGCTTACATTGTGCCACAGCTAAGTGAAATGCTCACGCACTCCATCTTTCGAAAACATTCCGTGAGTAAATCTACCAAAATCTAGAGAATATTATGTAAACCGCACTGACCTGCAATGGACTATAATAGGACCGCCGTCAGCCGGGTTTGCTGCTGAAGACTTCTTTACAAAACTCAGAACCGGCAGGGGGTGGCTAGGAGTGCCGTGGTCAGGCCAATTGGTATAATGATAATGATATATTGTCCGCTCACTAACTGTTTGCTTTTTCTTCTTCAGCTATACAAGTACATTGGGTATCATGCTGTGAAATCCAATAATTTCAATGGCAACAACAACAACCAATTCCTACCTTGGTATGCCGAATTGTAAATGTGCGAACTGTGTACGTGGCCATAACCTCTTCTTTGATAAATCTGACTTGAATCACCCCATATGTCTCTGATCCTTCGCTGGGCCAGTAAAGGTCACATTTTTTCTGCAAAAAAAGCATGATATTTGTCACTCAGTTTAATCAAATAGACACAAGGAGAAACAAGGATCTTCTATCCCTTTAGCTCTTAGTCGTCACAACTTACCCTGCCTCTTTCCACCAAGTTAGTGATCATGACGATGATATGAACATTGTGCTCCCACACCATCCTCCAGAACGTTTCAAAGGTGGATGGAAGCGGACCCTGTGTTCCAATATAGGCATGTGCTTTGCGAAATCCATCGATGTAGTTGGCATTGACGTACTCAACACATTTCTTCTGCCCCGGGAGAGCCTGGAGACGGACCCTACTGTGATCGTCTGCGGGGTCAATAAATAAATTATATTAGAATTGAGACAGTAAAGCACACAACTGGGACGAAGCCCAAATCCCTCATCCTCTATCTTCTGTAAAAAACTATCTCATTATTTATGAGCATCCACAAATTTCCAGATCGACCCATCTACCCAATCTCCTACAGCATACAGCTCCTTGGCTCCTTTTTCTTCTAATAAGACTCACAGAGCCGGATTTAAGTGTGTAAGCATATAAGCTTCACTTACATGCTACAATGTTCAAGTAACGGTTCTTCTGTTTATTTTCCGGATGCTGAGAGAACTCAGCGGCAAACTCCTCCTGGACACAGGTCGCCTGAATGGCCTCATATTCCTTGGAAAATCCGATGTCTCCGTCAACATGTAACTGCTGGACGTGGGCCGGGAACAAATGAGCAGGAAGAGTAGGTTTCAGCTCATCCGGTGAGTCTCCTTGCCAACCCAGTCCGTTCAAATGGTTGGGAATCCGTGGCGGGTCATCCAGATAGTAGTACTCCCCCTGAAAACAGCGCCTGGAGGAGGAACAACAGCAGCCCATGTTAACTTACACTGCAGCACACTTGACTCGCGTCAAGATGAAAATCACTCATTCGTCCCAGCACGAGTGCTAAAATGCAATAGCAGCAACAGCTGGAACAAGAGGTATCGTCTATGGCAATATTAATCGTACAAGTAGCAATGGATTAAAGGGGGGAAATGTTCAAGGCGAGCTAACGTTGCGTTGCTTGCTGATAAGTACAGGAGTTCACTCTGTTCATTTAATGTGTGTACGCTAGTCGGAGTCAATATAAAATACGTATGTATATACATGGGCACATGCAATCAATGTATTTTCCAGTAGTTCCACTATGAACAGAAAACAGCATAGGGACATTCACTACAGCAGACTGGATGGGTGTAATGTGCGTGAATGTTATGTGTGAGTGCGTGTGACGGAATGTCGTTCTAGAAAATTGCAGGTTCCTAAATCGATTCTAAATGAAGGTGAGCTTAAAAACTTCAAAGACATGAGAGACAGGGACACATGGAGATAAGCTGTTATAGAGATAACAAGACGAAGATAACAGTTACACAGAAGACTGAATATGAGCGTCAGGGAACAGAGAGAGAGAGAGATATGGCTTTAATAAGACCATCTAGTATTACTACTAACCTCCATATAATGAGTGCAATGAGGAGGAGAACAAGGGCGAAAGAGGCACACACGGAGATGGCAACCATCGTCGGTGTAAACTCATTTGAAGCTCGAGGTAAATTCAGTGCCAAACGAGCCTTTTCGCAATTCGGTTCTAGCAGGATCTTCTTGGAGTCCGAGTACTGTCCTTTGTAGACTTTCTCTGGTTCAATGACGCTCCGACTCCCACCTCGTACCCGGATTTCGTACATGGCATTTGTTGTCAAGTTAGGTAGGATGGTCTACAGTGAGGCGTACAAAGAGAATTAGAGCCATTAGGAAATTATATTAGCCACGACAGCATACATGTTCCGAAGCAACTGCTAGTACCATTTTGACCCATTAATCCCACTCATTTGCATGCATAAATCAACTCTATTGTCACCCTGGCTATTAGCGGGAGAGTAAATTGTGTGTGTTTATGCATGTGAATCAAATACACACACACATGCATTGCTGATAGCACGATTCTCAACCTGTCACGAAATAAAACCAAGCAAAATCCCTCTTGCTTAGATAATGTTCTCACGAGCACTCACGCAGAATAATCGGAGTAGGCAGGGATCATTAAGCACTACCACAGTGCCATTTTAAGCTGCCTTTTTAGACTTAATAGCTGAAGAGCGTTTGCAGTGCGCACACATTTCAATGTGAGCCACAACATGTAATGAGTTCAAGAAACATCTATTACTCAAGTTGCTGTCATAAGGAAACTACGGGCGCAGTAAAAGACTGCTAGTGCTATTAATATTTGCGCCATCACAATATGGGCTCCGTAATATGGAAACAGAAAGTTTGTATTAACTTCACACTACTGCTCTGCTAGATTTGTTACTAATGAGCCTTGCTAACTGTTGGTGGTGCGGAGCATATAGAGAAGGTAATATCATGGTGAGGCCTCGCTAAAAAAAGCATCTTTTGCCTATATACATATTATACACTTGCAATGGAATTATGCAACTTCCTCCTCTACTGCTGACTGTGGAGGTGGTGACATGGAGGCATGCTGACAGCTATTATCAGGAAGTGCTTGTCTGTTCTCCATGTCCTTGTCGTCAACGACATGGGATGAAAGTTAAGTAAAAGTGAAGCCAATTTACCGACTCTTCGCCGTAATGGTTGCGACGAGCTGGGAGGACGACTTCCTCGAAATCGAGCCATTCTTCACTGCGATAATCGACATAGTAGTAATCAATTGTATTGTAAAACTTGGTTGGCCGTTGCCACTGCACGAAAAGTGCATCCAGAGCGAGGCAGGAGAGGTTGAGGATCCGGGGTGGACTTGGACCACCAACATCTGTCTTCACCTCGATGGTATCCGAGGACTCGCCTTCGTTTTTCCACGTAAACGCCTTCACCCATAATTTGTACTCGGTAAATGGCTCTGCATTAATCAGAATCAACAGCACCGTCAATATCACCATCATCATTAGAGATCATCATCATCATCATTCATTATCAGTACTATTCCACTCCATTATTTCTCGTCAATCATGCAGCAAGCATGCACAGACGTCAACAAGGTTTCTAATAGCAGAATAACTAGCTCCTCCCTGATTATTATTATTATTATTGAATTTCCCCTCATACAGAAACAAACAAGCCCATAATCTCATTAATCATACTCCTTCAACTTACTCAGATTCTCCAGTGTGAATTTCATATTTGGTAGAGTCTGCTTGGTTGTGACAACATCCGTGAAATTATTCTGCATGTAGTAAATCCGAAAGCCCTCTAATTTCCCGTTTGGTCTCTCGGGCTCTAGCCAGCTCAGCTCCATCATGGAGTCCGTGACCCAAAGTAGACTGACATTTTCGGGCCGTGTCGGAACTGTAGTAAGCAACATGTATTACGATGTATTTTATTCTGTATTCATTCCCAATGCACTAGAAATCAGACATCATGCACATGACAAAAACACATGAGCAACGTATACGTAACATAATTATGTGGAATTCCAACGTCAGTCGTATATGCAAGTAAGCACACATTCCGCGTGGCACAAGTATGAGTTTGGTAGTAGTAAAGGGAATAATCTCATAATAATCGTGTAACATGCCAGCTCATTCCCTGTAGAAACCCGTGTGTATTAGTGGTTGCCATAGCTGCATTGTGGTACACTGTACCCTGGGACGTATTCAGGAAGAGAATGAGCAGTAAATTCAAGTATAATCTTGTAATATACCTCATGGGGGGATCTGTCCGGAGAGAGTTAAATGGCTTTCAAATAAGCCTAGCATGTACTATTCATTCTGTGTAAAAAGGATGCCTAGAGCTTCTTGGACAATTAACGACTCAGACTGTCTTCCTATTTGTAACCTGACAATGCTTGGCATTTTCATTATCATACACCTTTTCTCTCGGGAATCCAGAATGAACTCGGCAAATAATTCTGGTGAATATAAAGTGTTGGCGGAGAAGGAGAAGTCTGTCTGATCAGACAATAGACATAATATCCCTTTGCTGTCCTAGTACTAATATTTTATTCGGCCCAAAAGAAGAGGAACGGCACTAAATCAAACGCCATAAGGAAAGCAAGTACAGAAGGCTAATGATGACAATAAGATAGCAGTCAGGGGCTTCTGTGGGTTATCTACACAAGAAGCCATCACTTGGAATGGCCACTAGAACTTCTCCCACTGGTCCTCTCTCCTCTCCTGCATACTACATGAGATGCACACGGTACAGACACATCTGGGCTACTTATCTAGCACGGAAGCAAATTTTCACAGGTGTATACCTCTCCTATATGATCAAGTAACATGAAGAACAAGCTCTTGTTATTGCTGGGAAAATCTAGTCAGGTAACAAATGTCTCTTGAAATGGATGAATAAATTTTTAACTGCTCCTTGAACTAAAGAAAGCTTCCAAACTATGACCAGTCATGGCAATCAGTGAGATCACAAACTCGCTTTCCTCACCATCCTCCTCTCTAGCATCAACAACATCTTTATTTACAATTCACTTCCTGTGAAAGAATGCAATTATTATCTATACTTCTCTCATCGTCGTCGTCGTGGATACAACTCAACAAAGTACGACTATGAATCAAGCTTTGTTACTGTGGCCTACGCACATGTGTGCATTCATCTCTCAAGTTTCACAATACTAGAGCCCGAGAGGCCTCAGCAACAGAAACATCTGCTCACCATTCAGACAAACAGACCGTTCCAGCCATGATGTCAGTGGTCCCTTTTCTCATTCTGGTCAAGGCCAAGCTAAAATCGAGCCTGCATCTAGTCCTAATTTCAAATGAGCCCTTGAAGAATGAATGGAGCAGGAAGTTCCTTCACAAATGTCTACTCCCCATGAGGCTAAACAGGGAACCTTAAAATCTTACAGCTCGTTTGGCAATGGCACCTCTCAAGCTCCTGAATAATGGGATGCCATCATAGCTTCAATTATCATCAATTTGTGAAAGAGTGCAAGAGAAATTTTATAATCATATTCCAAGGCTAAGAATAGGCATGATGACAATAACTTCTTACTCACAACTCCATCCGAATAATTTGACTACGCCTTAGCCATTATTTACGCCGTTTGCTCAGCTATTTAAATACCAAGCACAGTATGGGTTTCGTACTAACTCATCCGAATGACTTGCATTCTAATGATTATTAAAATTAGTTGGATAACATTGCTCATGCAATGTTAACAACAACGCTGATTATTATTATTCACAATTGAAAAAACCCATTAGTGTTGATGAGTGGACATTCGTCAAAGAGAAGATGATAATAATGAAGATGACCTGCTACGAATTCGTGGTGCGAGAAGAGTGGAACCCTTTGAAATTGCTCACCGGAAAAATTGACAAATTCTGGCTGTTGTAGATATTGATCTTGTTTTTCTTGGCAGACACATGTCTGCCTGCAAATAATAACTAGAAAACATAATAATTGAAGAGTAACAGAGCAGGAATAAGAAGGGAGGCGCATATCGCTCTACCGGTCACGACAACAGTCTTTCTCTCTTTACTCACGCCGATACACTGCAGGTCAGCACAGGGTCATCAAAACCGCATCATTGAAATGTCATCACTGAGAAATCTTCCCTTGACATTATCAACATTTTATCCTGTTCACAACCTCAACATCCACGCTGGACCATTTTCCACACACAGACGTTTCTCACTTTAATCCAACGAGAATTATTTCTTCCACCGTGATTCTTTTTGCTCCCACTTCCGCTGACCGAAATTCTTCTGCCAATGACGATGCGGAGACACAAGACGTCGTGGACGGACAGGAAGGAAACTGAGTGAAAAATATTAACCGACCTCCGGAGTAACCGTCCCAATCACTCCGGCAGCAGTGCTGATGATGTTGCTCCTGATCACTGTCCAGGAGATTTCACGATTGATTGATCCTTTTTGGCAACATCTCAAATATCTTTTGTCAACATCCACCGCTGCTGTATTCCAAGTATATTACACTCCTTCCAAAGGGCACGGTCGGGATGGCAACCCCAAATCCGCAGTCAACTCCAGAATGGCGGAACCAGAAGATTCAATACCGCCGCAGCAACACACACAGAGGAGATGGCTTCCTGATGATGATGATGATGATGATGATGATGATGATGATGATACTCCGGTATAGTTCACAGTCGATCCGAACAGTCAGTTCTGGATGGTGACAAAGACAAGGAGAAGGAAGATGATGACGAAGAAGACTCACAAGTATAACTTGAGAAGGGAGTTGAAAGAATCCTACTTCAAAATCATCCTTCTTTTGATCGTTTCTTCAATTGTGCTCGTCGTCGTCGTCCCTCCTCGTATATTTTTCCTAATGATTCCTCCTCTTGGCTGTCGTAATTAGTCCACTTTTTCACTCTTCAATGCGCAAACTACTCAACTGTGAGTTGACCAAAGACAGCAAGGGACGACCAAGACGGACCGGACCAACGAGTATTCTTCAATTCATATCATCTTCCTTGCAAACATAAACAAATAGCAAAGAGGTACTGCTCACAGTAGTAAAGCTCACTCGCTGGTTCATGCTTATATCTTTGTCATCGCGTATACAACTGCTCAGGGATATATCCATGGGGTGGTGTATAAGGTTAGCACGGAGCTCTGTGAGCACATTATATACTGGCGAAAGGGACTGACACTGACTTGCAGTCTTATAGTGAGAGTTGGAGTGAGCAGTGAGCAGCTTTTCTATAGGAAAATTCTCCTCATCCTTGGTGCTCAGAGGGAGAAGAGTACGGAAGCAACACTTTCGCTTTCATGCACACCATCTGCTCACATTTCCAACACTATCCGTCTTCCCTTCACATTTAGATGGCCTCCAAGGCCGTTTCCCTCCCAGTCGTGTTAGTCACATTAAGTGCCGCATCTCCCGTCCCCGAAATCTCACTCTTCTTGAGCAGATGTAACGAGACACTGACTCGAAGTGTCACAGAGGCTGTGCGTATTACTGCACATTAGTAATTACACACAGAAATGTCTGAGCAATGTCTGTTCAACTGGCAACTGTAATTTCCGATGTATTTTGAAATAATTAATTAATCACACAATTCCTTCATCTCTCAATTCCTTCTTCAGGATCTTGTCCTTTCCAACTGAGCCAGGCTAGGGAGATGAGGAGGACAAGGATGGGGGAGACGTCGAACAAGTCAAGCCAACTTCCTTGTAGACAGAAAGACTGTCGTTCTTTGTGATGACGACTTTATTCCTTAATCATCCTTCTGGGCTCATAATTAGTGCACTCGGCTTCTGTTATTCCTCCTCATAAGATGCTCCCCCCTTGGAGCAGCATATCGCTCATCTTCATCTTGTCTTCACAGTTGGGCCATCTTCCACTTGTTCTACCTCCGCTCTTTTCCCTTGCGAGTCATCTATGTGATCTTCATTCCATGTGACCCAGGACCCGCGTGGAAAGTGACAGGAGATTTAAGATGAATTCCACTTTTCCCTGTCTCACTCAGTCTCTTCTATTCGAGTTGCATTGTAGGGCCAGAGTGAACAAGGAGGAAAAGGATTTGCTTGCTCTCAAGGCTTCACTCCTCCTCTTTTCTTTCGTCTTGTGGCGAGTTGCATTATTGAGACACAACAACAGCACCATGCTCACACTGGTATTGCTGCGCTCTAGTATGTATACATGAGGACGAATTGGCCTTGTTCTTTTGGATCCCCATTTGAGTGAGTCGAAGTAATCTCGTTAGGATTTTAGGAACACGAGAGACAGGCTGAGAAGAGAATAGAGGGCCAGTGGAGGGAGAATGGGAACGTTAAGGAAATTGAAGTAACCGTCCTGAGGAATTCCTATGTGGCTAGTCAAGGAAATGACAAGGAGTCTTGGAATCCACTTGACTTTCAATCAATGCACTATACACATGGGCCGCTACTTCCCCATGTGGACTCTGGACCTGTGCATATAGTGCAACGATGTCCCCAGCAATGTACGTGTATAATGAGGGATTTCACCACTGCTAGGCTACGGAAGAGGAGAAGGAGGAATGTAAAGCGCTTTAACATATTTTCAAGTATCTCCATTCATTAAGATTAATGCACTCTTCCCGAGACCACTTCTCCCCTGACGAATTTCAATTGGCAAACTCAGCCTAATTATCTAAGCTGGATAAAGTATACGGGGTGTGCGTGTGTGGCCCACTTGTCTACACAGCCTTTGCATATGTATACAGCTCTACGTCCCCTACAGCTTTCTTCTGCCTCCTCTCGCCTTTCTTTCTTCTTACACTCTCTCTGGCTTTCTCCACACGTTCATAATTACGTTAAATCAACTCATCAATTTCGCATTTAATTACTTTTTTTTCATTCACTTAATAGGAACTCTTTTCTTCTATTTTGTCTCATACACACACACAAACACAAGCTTGTGCCACCATTGTGCCCACGTGCATATAAAGAAAGAACGCCAGTGCAAAAAATAATTGTAGAAAGAGAGATATTCAAAAGGAAAACCCAGTGCGGACCAACCTCCTTCGTCGGTAATTACGGCAACGGTTGTGGACGGGCCTAATTACACAATCATGAATCATCCAAAATAGCATTAGTAGTGGATTATCATTAGTAGGGCTTAGTGTTGGAAAGCCCCGCTGCACACACAAGCTGTGCTTTGAACACAAGAGTGCCTTGCATATATGGGATTCTGTATACGTAAGCAACTTACCGAGTCCTTCTGGATTAAAAACTTGCAGCGAAACCAAGTACTGGGTAAAGGTCATCAGGTTATCAATGATGTAGCTCTGTAAACAGATAATTTTTAAAACTTTTCCCTCAAAAGAATAAAGTAAACACATTTTAAGGAGACCCTGGAGAGGAGGATAGAGATAGAGAGGAAAAGGAGGACGGAAGAAAGTGGTCAGGAAAGCTTTAAATCAATTCAGCAGCAAAAAAAAAGTAGAAAAGAAAAAGAAGCTTCCTCCTTCTTTTCTCTCTTCACAAGTTGCTCCATCTTGGGTTCAACTTTGGGGAATACTTGAATACTTTTTTCTACGTGTACGATTGATAACAAAGTGGGTCGTTGGAAAATTTGCTTTAATAAACTTACTTGAATATTTGGATCCCTGAGGTATATTTCCTGGATATGATGAGACTGACGATCATCACGTGGCCTGAAGGCCAGACGGTAGCCGATGAATTCTCCATGAATCGTGCTCTTCACAGGGGGCTTGAATGTGAGCCGGATTTGGCTGGAACTGATATTCGTGGCCGACGTGATGATCGGCTTTCCTTCAGGTACTGTAACAAGGGTAACAACAACAACAACACACATAAAGATATAGTATGAGAAGAGAGAACATTAGCCATAAATCCTCATAAACTCAACCCTGAGTGAGTTAGTGGAAAATTATTAGGAAACTTGGCTCAGAGCTAATATTATTATTGCAAAAACAGCAAGTTGGAGACTGCTGCTGCAAACAGCCTTCACATACATAGTTTGCACCACCTTATAAGCATCCATATTGTTGCTCCTCCGTCCTCCTACCGTGCTCTCTCCCTCTCAATATATATATAGATATATAAATATATACATATACATATATCAAGAAGAATAGTGCTATTCAAAGCTTTAATTATTGCTCCTCCAAAACTCCCTGCATAAACCAACAAAACAATCCTTCACTCTCTTCTTTGGCTTCCACAGTAAGATCACCGCGTGGCCACTAATACCATCATCCTCCTCCTTTCCCTTCATTAATTCCTGGAGCAAATAAAAAGTTCGCTAGTGGCAGGGGCTTTATTCGAGAAAGCTGAATACAATTAGAGAATGCGAGATAGTTGAACGGGAGAGGAAAGTCCGCCGAGGTTGGTTGATGATGGAAAGGCAAGAATTTATGCATTACTAAACTATTTGTACCCAGACAAGTATTATTGCACTGGTTCTCCACAGTAGACATGCAGATGCACAAGTATGGGCTATTTCAAATCTCATGATGTCCTCTCCTCCCCCACTCTGCTCCTCAACTCTTCTAGACCATACTAATCATACGAGATAGTTTCTTATTTTCTAGTGCCAGCCATGGTTGTAGCTAGAAATCAAGCAATGACACAGACTTAAGAAAAGAAGGGGAGAGTAGAGAGAGAGAGCGAAAGAGGGAAACTTAGCCTCGTTATTATGGCAGTAATTGTTTGAAGAGGGAAAGTTTTGAACAGATATCCTGTCACAAGTAGATAGACGTTACGCACGGTACAATTCACAGTATGCTTGTCTTCCATGTGAGAGCACTCAGCTCCACATGTATTACACATGAACATTACCGCGCTCGTGGAAGGTCATTGGGGACAAAATTTAAGCTCCGGTTCATTTCATACGCTAAGAATTTAACTTATCATTTCCATCTAATTTACGCCACAAGACTTGAATCTGGGAAGATCCATTTGTAGAAGTACCAATGGTCTCCTTCCTCTTTCTCTCTTTTCCATCTCTCAGGCTCAGGCCAAATAGATAAGAAGTCGTCGACGACTACAAAAGACAGAATTTACCACGAAAAGTAATGTCATGTATGACGTTACAGTACATATATACGTGTATAAAATATGAAGAAATAAGAAAGTAGAGGGAGACAGAGGGCTCGGCAAACACATTCATACGCACATGTTCCATTTACAACGCTTATGTGGTTGACTGTATGTGTGTATGTATGCATGTGTGTGAATGCGTTTTTGTCTGGTATCCTGTGTGAGGCGCCGGATTAAAGGTTTTCAAGCTTGCATAAGTGAAGAGATGACAATGGAAAAAATCCATATAAGCATGTGCTCATGCATATATAGGAAGTTGATGGAGTTGGCGAGGAAAAGAGGATTTTGTCAGGGTGACAACGTGGCGCCACGTGTCCGAACTGCTCATCCACTGCTTAACCTCAATGAATGTCTTGAATGAGCCTCCTTTTCAACAACTGAGCATTCAATATGTGACGAGGAGTAGCAGAGAGGGAGAAGGGAGACAGAGGAAAGAGTGAAAGGAAAAAGGGAAGCCAGCGGAACAAGGAGAAGCTGAAGAAGCGGGAAAAGAATGAAGAGAGAGAGAGAGAGAAGGTCTATGTATATGGGAACATCTTCTTTTTCTTCGTCATCCTCTTCCGCTCACTCGCATCATCGCTCTCCATAGCTTAAAAAGTCCACATAAGAAGCAGATAGAGCAAGGAAGGAGAAAACGTCCCTCTTCACAATTCCACAGACTCCTTATTCACTTTTATTCTATCTTTTTCCATTCGGTTTTCATTTTTTATGGCTGACTCTTGCCTGGTTGTTACAGTCTCCTTGTTCGTCCCTTATTGATCTTTGGAAGCGATTACACAGTTTCTCTGCTCCATTCCCCGATAATATAATATCTCCTCATCATTTCTATTCATGGGCTTGTTGTTGCCCTCGGAAACGCCCATCACTCTGCACATGCATGCACACACCTTCCTCATGTAACAAAGGGTAGGGAAATTCTCGGGAAGGTTATGTAGAAAACCGGAAGCCGGAGTTACGAGGAGCATATACTATCGTTAATCACAACGTCATCTCATTCCACCTTGTCCTTCCTCTGCCTCTCTATCTCACAGTCCAAGTAACCGCATCACCTCTTTCTCTATCCACTCAAGCGTAACCCTACACAAACAAATTATGTCTTCATTCCGGTCCCCATGAGCTTATGTGTGTGCAGAAGAAACCACATCGAGTCAATCCACCACCACTGCCTCTATCTTGTGCATTCTACGTTCCGTCGACGCATTTAGGGGGTTGATTCGCCACAGATAACAGCCATGAGTAATCACAATCATTGGACTAGAGTCAACATTCCAAGTCACCAAATTTCTCCAAATACATCCTTTCCTTTCGCCTCCCACATCAATGCATTCTTGGATTCCCTCCGTGCAAACACTCACGCACACCTAAATTTCTCTCTCTCTCCTCTCTCTCTTCCCGGCTGCAGAAAATAAGGATGACAAAGTCTGCGTAGTCATTTGAAGAGAATGAGCAACGTGTGTATGTATGTGTTCTCCTTTCACATATTTTCCATGGTTGCCTGCACCATAGTTGTGTACAAAGTGAGAAATTTTAGGCATTCCACGCATACCATCAGAAAAGGAGTGAGGACAGGGGTGCTAGTGCAAGGGATATATATAAGTCTCTAAGCCGACATTGTGGTTGGTTAGACGGCGTAACCATGCGGTCGGAAAAAAACAAACTACGTGGCGGCAGCATATCGACTGACTTTTCTAAAGCTGGTATTCACTCTGCCTTCCCTTACATACACTCTCTCACAGACGTAAAGCCTAGACAAAAAGTAATGTTTGTGTCATCCGCTTTCAAAAATCAAGTTTGACTTCCGCCTTGAAACCTTACTCCATCCCTGTAATCGGCCAGCTCTGGTATGCCCTGTCAGAAACTGATATAGTGGCTTATACAGGATGCTTACGCAGAGGCTCACAGCAGTCAGCTTCACACACGTACATCTGATACGAGCACATATCGAAAAGTTGTTGGAACATGTGTGCATGCTACTGTATTGATGCGCCTGTGTGTGTTTAGGAGGCTTACAACTAAATGAATTGGTTGAGCCCGAAAATCTCCTGCGGGATTCACCCAAATCTCCGTATAGAAAATCCAGATCTGTCCAAACACATCAAGATTCCGTGTGTAACTCACAAGCTCACACTTATACCCCGGCCTATCTTAGTCCTGCGCCACATAAAGAGTGCATTTGTAAATGGGCTTGACGCGTGAGTCAGGGAATCATGTGTACACGGAGGACATTATAGAAACAAATAGGACTAATGTCCCCGCGATCTTGATCGCATTAGTTAGTACGGTTGTGTGCTAGGGACTGACTTGAGTGGTGACTACGTGCTGTTCGCTCTATCAGCACAGCCCCAGCCATGGATCGTGTCATCGGATGAGCGGATTGGCAGAGTGAAATTACACGAGCATTATGACAGACGAAATAGAGACAGTAGACAGGGATGCACACATATAAGACTAGGAAGAGCAGAAGCTATGGACTTAGCCATATCAAAGTGTATGTATCAGAAAGAATGAGAGACTTAAGATCATAGTAGTGGTTGTGAGAAAATTCATATAATTCTAATATGATGGTAGAAATAGTAGCAGTGCATAAGAGCTTCGGCAAGCCTGCTGCAGGCTCTTAGACACACTCATGTAATGGCTTGTAGGAACCTCAATCCTGGAGAAATGAATGTTGGCAATTTATCAGACTGGACGGCTCCAACTTTCACTGTGATAGGAACGAGGAAAGTTGTGTGTGGGAGCGTTTGTATTTCCACTTCAGACTCGCGTGTGTGCATGTGTTTGTGTGTGTTCGTTGGACTACTCTTTGAATGTGTGTTGGTAAAAGTCGCTTTACTCAAACTATTCTTCGGGCCATATAATTGTCCGCCATCGGGCCACGTGCCTTTCCCAGGAGAAGCGACGTATATGGGTGCATAATAAGAATGAAAAAGCAGCAGACAAGTCGGTAGGGAGAGCGGGAGGGTGTGTGCCAAGACAAATGGACATCCAAGTGGACACTAGCAATTATTTCTCTCTTCACTAAACTTGAGTGAAACTTATGTAAAGAATCGCGCATGGCGAGGAAAAAATATTCTAATGTACGTCTGTTTCACCATTAGCTTTAACTTCAGCTCCTTTTTCGCTCCTTTTGCTCTTCTTTCTTGCTCACTATTACTGTCTTCTTCACGAACTTTGTACCATTAAACCGAAAATGCACCACAAGTCAAGCCTAAGGAACTGTCATCTTTCCTCGTTCCAGAGGAATCATAGTCATCGGTCAACCCAGGCTCATGTAATCCGCTTGCCAGGGAGCAGAGTGAGAGGTAAAGGGGAAAAGTTGTGGGGAATTCTTCACGTTCCCAACGACCACATTTTCATCATATAAATTATGAAACGATCCTCTTTGCCTATACGATTATAGAGGCTGAGCGGAGACCTCGGCAAGCTCATTTTCAGACTCCTTTCTCTCTGCGGGATCGACTAAATTTAAGAAGGAGTGCAGTGTAAATATAACAGAGAGAACAGAGTCGGAGTGTGGGAAGAGTCAGTTGGTATCACAAATAAGTTCAATCGGAATCGAGGTCAAAAGGCAAAATGGATGTATGCACATAAGCTGGGACAGAAGTAGACACGAAATGACTTAAAAATCTTTCTCTCTCTCAAGGAACCCGAGAGACCGGTTCATGAGGATGAGTAGATTAGAGTAAATAATGAATGGGATTACCTTCTCGGAGCGTGACAAAGTAGTAGCTCTCCTTACTAAACGGTCCTTGTCCAATACCTGGAATCCCACATTCATATCTATTTCATTACTCTGTCTACATTTATCAATAATACAGAGAATTGTCAAGGGAGAGGTAACGCGAACATTTATTCATGCGGAATTGGAAATGATTTTCATTGCAATTTGATATGATTAAAATAGGACTTTACCATTTCTAGCTGCAACTCGGAAGCTATATACTGTGAAAGGCTCCAGACTGAGGACCTGTGTGAATCAATTGAGAAACATCATCATCAACGAGATACGCCCATCCACACATAGTAATCATCATCATAATACATACGAGGCTTTGAAAGGAACAGAAAGAGGAAGTGAAAAGACCACTGTGTAATATGAGGTTTGAAGCCTTCGTTAGGCTTTTACCAGACTTGGTTGGATACATAGATCACTCACTTGCCTCCACTCTGTACATACATGACTCCTTTTTCTTTCTTTCTCCTTTCTGCTCCGAGACCTTCTATAGAGACTGTATGTGTCTGACTCCTAGCGAGCCACATAAAAAAGGCTGGTGAAAGTTAATTTGAGAGAAAAGTCAATTTAGGCAAGTTCTCCATAAAATAGTGGAAGAATCAGTAGGAGGCGGCGGGGCGGATTTTATTCACGAGCCAAAAGTGAAGGATAAAGAAGAAAAGAAAGAGAAAGTCAGAGAGAAGAAGAATATTTACAAGTTATAATTGACCAACTAATTCCGCTCCCTTTTCCCTTTTCTTCCATAGGTTCCGCTCCTCACGCCACCACCACCGTCAGGGTAATACACACAGTCCTATAGTCTCTTTTTTGCCATTTCAATACAATTGTTAAAAGTTTGTCTAGAGACAAAACGCTGTAGCATTCCAAGTTTCAAGGGCGACATCATCCTTGTCAATGTGGATTTATTAGGCACAGACGAGCGAGCTGGAGAGCAATTTAATCGCATTATGCTCCTTACACACATATGCACACACAGAAGCTACCGCACACATCCAATCCAATGCCTTCTCACACGTATAAATACGCTCACACACATACACACACGCACAATCACTACTAACCCTACACAACTCGCGTACCGCCTGGGACCAAGTAACTTTTGGGTGTGAACGAACACGACCGGTTGAATCAAATCGTCTATTCAAAGCTTCTCCTGATTTTCGTTCTTATTCAAACGGATTTATTCTTCCTATTGAACTAACTCTGGAGAGCTTTTCCCACAATACACCAAAGGGATGTTCCCATGTTCACCTCCCTCTATCTCTCTCTTTACTGCTTTCCATCTACACTTGCTATAGCTTTCTCCCTCTACTCTCTAATGTCCTTTCCCTTCCTGAACAAATATAAATCCATTATAACTACTCCGCAGGTCAGCTACCTCCTCCCCTGTAATATAACATGCATGCAGGCACAGAGAAATACAAGTAAAATAAGTCAAACTTGTTGTTCCTGCTACAGCTAAAAAGTTGGCCACAACATTTCGCTTGTTTCACTACCTTCCTGTGCCCTTTTTCCTCTTATGCTTTTGTAAGTATGATTTTGTTTCAGACTCTCCGCTTTCTATCTTCATTGCTACAGAGAAATGTGTTGCCACAATGGAAAGAAAATGATAATGAAGAAAAGCTTGTTGTTTGTGAACCCTACTACGTGGGGTAGTCAAATGTTTCTATGAAAATGGAATTCAATTTCGAGATGCTCCAAATGCATGCATACATACACATCCAGAGAGAAAGAATAAAGAGGGCATGACTCTCACTGCCTTTGTTGTACTACTCCACCTCCAGCACCCATGAAGAGAGACATATATGGAGAAGCTTTACTCAAAAGTCGTCATAGTCTCAGCGTGTGTGCATCCGTCTGACATGCATGTTGGTGTCTGCATGGATGTGTATGCGATTTCAATCTAAAAGACGATTGCCATCATTTGATTCAACAAAAGAAGAGGTAAGATTGGCAGCTAGGAGGCAAAAAAGGGAATGAACAACTGAAGGCGGAGAAGTATGCGGCGCTTAGTGTTCTCCTTCTCTTCGTCTTCCCTTTAGAGCTGAATGACGGAGAAGAAGAGAAGGGCTACATACGGGCCTATATCCCTTTTTGTGTGTGTTGAAGAAGACGAGGATGTCGGAGACTTTTAAGATTTTCATTTGAATTTTGTTCCAGGCAATTTTTTCCGCGTCTTCAATTTCTCTGAAACTGAGCCCTCGTGAAGAGAATACGATATTTCACCATGCTATTCTTCTCTGTAGGCGACGACGACAACCCCGCACCGCTTTGCATGTGAGCACAGGTATGTGAGTGCATGTAGTATGCGTAGATAAGCGTGTGCATCTCTTCTCCACCCCTGCATACCAAGTGTCGAGGTACTTATCTCTTTTAACAGTGGTATGGAGAGAGATGCCAGAGAGAGAGAGGTAGGAAGCAGTAAAACTAAGAGTGAAAAGGACGCTAGAAATTATTGGTTTAGTTCCAAATTCCCGTGGTTACCTGATAAGATGTGTCGTTCCCTGTGAGAATCCCAGTCTCGTTCCAGTTCCCGTCCTCTCCAATCCTGGAAGCAAGGAAACGAAAGAAAAAACAAAGGATTTACATTTCATTTCCACAAGTTGTGCAAAAAACGGTGCCCAAACATATGGGGCTCGTAGATTTTCTCAGCACTCATGTTATAAGTAGGGGAATGAAATGATGAGATGGAGGGGAAAGCGCGCATTTACAGAACTCATTTCCTACGTAAACACTATACCACCATTGTCTAATAACCTTCTCAGGTTTCGCTAAGGTGTCTCCATCGCCTACAGCCGTCCGTGTCTCCACGACATTGTCACTGGAATTAGAAAAAAGGGAATCAAGTTAAGTGAAAGACAAGGAAGAATGGTGGAGAGGCAAGAGGGTGCGGAGACAGAGAGAGAACGGAGAAGAGAAAGTGAATTGATGCGGAGGGGTGCCACAGCATAGAGGAGGGATAAAGGAACAAGAGAGAGAGAGAGAGAGAGAGAGAGAGAGAGAGAGGAAAAGGGAAGATTGTAGGGAAGGTGATGAGAGAGGCTCGTGGGATGGAAGGATCTGGGTTGATTATTGTTGGTGGGTTAAATGAGCTGCTAGTCGCTTCTGGTGATTTACTTACTTGAAATATACGGAGATCATGTTTCGGGCCCAACTACCCCAACTAACCCAAACTTACTTTGGACGAAACATTCTTTTTCCATGAAATAATTTGTGGAGTGGCAAAGACAGCCTTCCTAAACCATCTATTTCCTTTCCACCTCTCTTTTTTTTTCTAACTCTTGCTTTTATCCTCCACCAGTACTTCTTCTTCCTCCTCTCCTCCTACTCCTCCTACACAACACTTCTTTCTTTCCCTTTAACTTACACTGCCAGTAAAACATCCTTCTGTGCCTGTGTGAATGGTAGCCTTGCAAAGTTGACGCGATTTTCCTTGGCTTGGCCTAAAACAGAAACTATTGCTGCCTCCTCCGCCACAGACGCTTATACTCTTCTTTCTTCTTTACTTGATCCCCTCTCCTTATCTTTCTTTGTGTCTTTTCCAAACGCACAGTCAGGCAAATACATAAACACACCCTACTGGGCCCTACACAAATAAGAATACACAAATCTCTTTCCTTCCCTCTCTCTGTCTCTCTCTCTAGCTCCCAACCATAGTCAAAGAATAAACAGACTTTTTCCACTACGCAGAGAGGAGAGCGAGAGACAGTAAACGACAGGAGAGATAAAGTGGACTTTTCTTGAGCTACGCACTACCACTCCTCGCACACTCATCCGTAGACGAGGGGGAGGTTACACATGAAACTTAACATGATACAGATGTGTGTGTGTGAGTCAGAGAAAATAGGATAACCTTTTGCAAGATATGAAAGTCAAGTCTTTGCGTGTGTGGAGAGAGAAAAGCTGTCAGAAAGAAAGGCTTGTCAGGACTTTTGTATAAAAATAATAATTATGACATGACTCTCACTCCTCTGCCGTACTTAAAATGTCGCCTTAATCTCTATTTCACGGACAGAGAAAGGAAGCACGAGATGAGGGCAGGGCAAAGGATAAGTTTCTATTCTCGGTTCATCTAAAAGCGCGCACACATACTCCAAGACTTGACTTCCAGACCCTAGTGCTAAACTAACTTGATGATGGTGATGAGCTGAAGCTATTTGAGCACGGAAGGCTCCCTCCAGTTTGTACACATATGCATACAGATATCCTAATGTATGTAGTTTCTTGTGGGCGTGTGCTTAAATGACACATACGAGAATGTCTTGGTAGTGTGAGGATGAAGGTCTATGTGGGTTTGTGAGAATATGAAGAGAAAGAAAACGAGGATGAAGCAAGGCGCGGAGCGTCGAGAGGTTTTGGTTCATTAAGTGTTCCCGGGTTTCCGTACTACTATACAACTTGGTTTCCCGGTGAAGATAGTATGATTGTATTATGCGAGTTCGTGTGTGTCTGCGTGGGTGGGCATAGGTACAGGGAGATCTCTAGCTCCTAGTATACATAGACCTCAAAAGTTGGTGGTAGAAACCATGGCTATGGAATTATCGTTGAAGAGGAGAAGGAGGAGAAAGTTCTTCCAAATGACTCTTTGAAAAATCAATCTACTAAGGCATTAACTTGATGTTCTCCCACTCACTAGCTGGAACAGGAATTTTTATTGACGATTTTTCATAAGCATTACGCACTCGCCCGCTCTCCTCGAGCGTCTCTTCCCTGTAACTTGCTTTTTCCTTCCCCATCTCTACATCTCCACCACTACGTTCTCTCTCTCAAACATTATTATTTGAAACTTGTGCATTACAGCTCCTTGCACATGTCACCATATGGGCTTATGTGAGTCGAGGACCAAAAAACCCATGTCTCAGCTTTATGGTACAGTAGCACGACTACCACCATCACCACCACTGTCATCAAACTGAGACTGAGCTTACTTGCTTACTATGGAGAATTCTTGGTATACAGGGTGGCCGGGTGAAGAGTATACACCTTCGATCGTGAATAACTCCTGACATTATAAAGCTATGACACTTTTGAGTACCAATTCTGAAACTGGAATCTTGGGGAAATT